>CAMKVN010002971.1:0-11700 GCA_946474995.1 Funneliformis geosporum
CTAAATTTAAACATATTTCAGCATAAAAATCATATTTGGCATATAAAGTAAAATTACTTTTTCCCGGCAGTTTCCCCTTTCTATTGCAAAGGCCCCATATTACAGTTAATTTTATATTTCATGGATCATTAATAATTTTCAGTTATATTTAGTAATTATATTTTATAATAATTTTATTATAAAATATTTTCAGTTACATTTAGTTACAATTTATTAGTAGTTTATAAATTATGAAATTAGCTATAAAAATTAAAACTTATCCTTCGCAACCCTTTAACCTGTGTATATATTATTATTGTTTATTAACTTTATGTGGTATTGTATTATTTCGTTATATTGACTTAAGGTGTAATCACTGAAAAGTAATCTCTGAAATATCCAAAAGTTACTCATGTGAACTTTACTAATATAAATATTTATAATAATAATTATTTATTTAAGCTAAAAATATAAATATAATTAATTTTAAATAAAAATTTTAAATATAATATTAATTAATCATATAATAAAATCATCAGATAATCAAATTAAATATAAGTTTAATTGTAAAATGAAATTTATTTTTAGATAATTAAATTAGTTATACTGTATATATATATTATATTTTTAATTAATTTCTTTTTTTATTACTTAATCTATAAATTAATCAATAAAATAATAAATTATTTAATTATATTATAATTATTTAGTTATTTTAAAACAACTTAATTTTAAGTTATACAAAATTATTTAATTATGTCAAAACTATATAATCATGATAAAATTGTCAAAAATTATATAATTATTACAAACTTATTACTTTGCTAAATTATTTAAAATATTTAGATTTTTTAACAAAAGGATTAGTCATGTATTTTTACTATTAAAAACTAATATATTATCATAAAATATATTATAAATTATTTTTTAATATAATAACCACTATAATAATAATTTTTTAGTTTAATAAAAAAATTTATATAAAATTTCTTTTCAATTAATATATACTTTTAATTTGTATTATTATTACAGATTATTAATTATATAAAGGGTAATTTATATTGAATATTATTCATTTCTTGCAAAAACTATTTAAAGTAAAATGATAATCTTTTTTAATAGTTATTAAGTTATTTATACAAATTTAAAATTTATTAATATAAACATTAATATAATACTAGTTATAAAATCATATATAATTTCAATTTTTATATTTCATATATGGATCTTTGAATAATAATTATCGTTTTTTTTAAAATTTTTATTTTTAAGAAATTAAAAATAGAACTGATAGATATTACAGTTATTTTTAAAAAATTACATAAAATTATTATTTGTTAAAGAATTTTGATCCGTCAAAACAAAATTTAGTTCTTTAATTACGAGGCATACGGTAAAATAAATTTTAAATAGATTTGATTTAAACAATTCGTTAATTTTTATCAAGGCTTTTTTCTCAATATTTTCTTGCGAAACAAAGCATGTTTAATTAGAAATTTACATTTTAAGCAAGAAAACAAATAACTCTTTGTTTAAACAATACAATCTGTTCAGACAGGTTAGCTGATGTTTTGTGTTCAAAAATATATGTACATGTGTAAAAAATTTCAAATGCATCACTTTGGGATTGCGCGCAGTTTTTTTCATCTATTGTCGATTGGTTACCCAAAAGATGAAAGCTAAGCAATTTTTAGTAAGATCGTTTTTGCCTTTTTTTTTCACATCAGAAGAACGAAAATAACTCAAAAAGCATATCTCTTCACCAGCCAACGCGCACTTCTTGATAATCAAAAAAAAAAAACAAATAAGTGGTATATGATGAACATTTATCAAAAGACCTTTTTACACAATGCTTTAATGTTTATCAAAAAAAAATCAATTTGCATTCCGACATTCTTGAGCATGTGAACCTTACACACCACCTTTACACAAGTAAAAAAAAAGAGAGTATAAATAATACTGTACAATTCGTCGTTGATAACTTTTTGCATTTTTGTTTATCAAATTAAAAAAAAAATTTCAAATTCGGCATAGATTTTCAGATTAACCGGTAAAAAATGAACAAAAAATAAAAATAGTAGGGGGGGGGGGGGGGTCTTGTGTCATTTTCATTTTTCCTTATCTTTTAGTTTTTTCTTTTTCCATAAGAAAAATAAAATTTCAACACGTGACAAATTACCTGAAAGGGTTCTGCTTATCAATTCATCTGCAAGTCTAATTAGCTGCTCAAAAAAAATTAAGATTTTTTCTTTTGGTTTTACGCCAAATTTGGATCTTTCCTTCCGATAACTAATAGAAAAAAAACCTGCTGACCGTTTGAATATCAACTGAAATTGACAGATTAGAAAATTGGGCGGATCATGTAAATGACCTTAATGAATCAATATCTGGTATAGTCTGGGAACATTAACGCATAAAACTTTTTTCAAGTACATCCCTTGAACTCACGTCATTTTATATTTTCTGACAAATCCAAATTATTTGAGTCGGTGCAAAGCGAAACTGCGACATTCCCGCGCCATGAGAAGAACGAACGCAGAAAATATATATGTCTACGATAACATGGCAAAATTTGATTGAATATAATAAGTTTACATAAAGAAAAAAAAGAAAATGCTTAGCGGCATTCAAATGCAATGTAACGCTAAACACAAACCAACTGGGTTGACATACAGAATCTCCTTATATACATGAAATACCGATTAATTACATTTTACTGTGCACAATGCGTGTTTTCTAAGCCCAAATCACCTAAGCTGTTAATGGATCTATTCCACGAGATTTACATGTTATTGTCCTAAACTTTTTACAATATTTCTTGTTGATATTCTTGGTTTGATTTCAATCGTGTAACCTAATGCGGAAAAGGGTTTAATTAATTATGAATCACTGTCTGTTTGTAGATGTTTATTCAACTTTCAATGGGTTAACATAAAAAAAAATATTTTGAAATCGAGTACAATGTACCGAATGCCGCCGATGCACCTAACTCAATAAACCCCAAAAATATTTCGTACGCCCGTCGACTTTCATTCTTATATAAACTCCAGTTTTTCATTTGTACTCGAGTTGCATTTTCTTGTAGTTTCGAGTCACATTCAATTTAATTCATAATTAAAAATTTAAATCTTGACAAAAAAAAATTCATTTTAACTTTGTTATCCGTGTGTAGATCACGAAATAATTGAACTCCTTCACCGTTACAGGAAATATCACAACCTTTAAAAAAGTAAAAATTAATAAAGGGTGTCACAATAATATTGGCACAGCCTCTTAACATCATATTTCTATAAAAGAACTTTTTTTTTACCTTAAAATACTTTTACCACTTTTTCCAATTTTTTTCTTATCTAAAAAAAAATGCAATCACCTTCAATATCAAAGGTAACTCCAAAGCAAGACTTTGAAAATCAATTTGAAACATATATGAAGCAACAAAAAGTAGATAAAAATAATAATTCAACCCCAAGTACTTCAACAACACCTCAAGAAAATCCCAGCGTTACGACGGGTTTAATGTACAAATTTTCGGCAATAGCAGCTTATACCACTACGATATTTTCCGAAACCTATAAAACTTTAACGGCCGCCGGAACCATAGAACCAGAGTCACCCACGGTGAAAAGAAGAGATTATAATAATGATTATTTTAATGAAGATGTCATGCAAATAAACGCGGATGATTCGGATGGAGCTTACGACAATGATGAAATGAGCGACGTAGATGTAGAATATAATGGTCGAGAAATAAATAAAAAGATCGATAAAAAGATGGAAGCTAAATGGTCGGTGAATGATGACGATGAACCTCCACCACCGTACGATAGTATTTGCCCATCGGTAAGAAATTTATAATTTATTTATTTATTAATTAATTTTTATTTATTTTTATTTGGTATTTTTGTAAAAAAATAAAAACTTTTTAACTAAAGTATTATAATTTTTTATTTTGCAGTCAACTTCAACATATAATGCTGACACATGTTCCGGAGCAACGAATTTGACAGAATCTCCAACGTCCTCATCTCCCAAACAAATAAATTGTGCAATCCCTCTAGCCAAAAGCAAATCCACACCAACACCGTCGCCGAAGGATGTTAACTCGCAAACCTTTCCCAAACGTCGACAAATCCGAGTACGACGTTTTCGAAGATTAATTCGACGCAAATCCACAAATGAAGTTCTCACCCCACGAGGAGGAAGTTGTGATGATCCAGACGAGTTGTTACTAAAAGTAAACGATAAATTAAGTGATATGATAGCTCAAGGACGTGCGGCATTAACGAGTCAAGTTGATATATCAGAGGTTGATATGTTATTGGCTGAGGAAAGAGAACGAGAGGAAAGAATCATGAAGGAACTTGGCCTTCAAACTCCTGTTGGAAGGAAGGGAAGGAAAAACGCGGCTTACTCATTAGAGTACGATTATTTCAACTCCATGTCGGATGGAAATTATTCCGCTCCTGAATCTTCATTTTATGAGTATGGTTATGATTCTCACAGTCGAAACGGAAGTGGTGATTTCACATCCCCTTCAGAATTTGAACCTTCTGCTGGATTTCCTTCCAATGGAAATTATAACGCACCTCCCCAATTCAGTTCACCGGGGATGTATCATACGCAAGGAGTGTATAATTTTCCTTCCAATCTTGGATTCGGTTTAGGAAACAACAGCAATGGTGGTAAATTTGCTGAATCACCTTCAAATGACTTCATGGGCCCAATACCAAATAGATATCCAGCATCTTCTTCTTCTAATGGATTCAATGATCACTCGATACCTAATGGATTCGGTACCGGACCAGTGTCAGGAGGATTTGGAGGATCTGTTAGATTTGGAGGTCAGCAAGCATTCGTACCAAATGTTGGTCCTTATGTACAAAACAATAATAATGGTGGTTTCGTGAATTATGGTCCAGGTTTTGGTTCAAACACTGGATTTGGATCCAATGGAGCTTATGGAACAAACGGAATATATCATAAAAATCGTGAATTCATATATTAAATTTTTTTTTCCTCAAAAGTAGAATTAGATAGTACAATAATATAGAATTTGTTATATTATATTTTATATATATATATTTTTATTATTTTTTTTAGTTTTATTTTAAATATTTAGAAAGGATGGTTTATTCAAGTGAGGGGGATTATTTCTCTGTCGCATATCACTAAACATTACCGAATTATTTACACCAAATTAATATAATTATTGTATTAATCATCCCGCTCTTTTGAAACCTTACCTAAAATTTTTTGTAAATACTTCTTTTCCTTTTCCATTCCCTTACCCCCCTTTATTCAAAAGGAAAAAAAAAATTCTTTGATTACCTACTCTATTTCTTACTATTTCAAAAAAATATTTCTTTGTAAATTTTTAATCTTTTTTCCTGGCGTAGTTTTTTTTGCGTAGGAATTTGGAAGTAGGTTAAAACATTTTTTTTTCCTTTAATTTTTTTTTAAATAGATGGTTTTTAAAATTTTTTTTTTTTTTTTTGGTTAATTTGCCTTTTTGTTATGAAATCTAATTTTGAAAAAAAAAAAACTTCCATTTGAAATGGAAAAATAAAGATTCTTTTTTTAAATTTATCTGAACTTGTCCGTTGATCGAAGTTTTTAATGAATTTTTTAATTATTATTTTTTTTTTTTTTTCGTAATTAAAGTTTATTTAAATGTGGTTGATCTTTCTTTTGACATATGATTATTATGAGATAATTGAAATTTAAAATATTTCTTATAATAAATGAGTATTTCTATATTAGCTATATTATTGTAACATTGTAATCTACAATTGGAATCTCTATTTTCACTAATTAGATGATCTAGACTAATTGGTGACTTTTTACTAACTGTTCTAAGTACCAAAACAAATATAACAAATAGTTAAAATACACGTGCATATGTGATTAATAATTAAAACATTATCAGTTATTGCCTGAATCCGTTCGAGAATGAAACAGCTAAACAGCTAAAAACTAAATCAATTATCCAAGCTTTATTACTGTTAAGTTTATATTTAATCTTATTGTACTTATTCATGAAAAAAAAATTTAAATCAAAAATGAATTAATTTTAAAAAATTAATATATAAAGAAAATTTATTTTTTTTCTTTTTATTGTAAAATATGTATACAACAATTAAATAATATCAAATAAAGAATCATTTAAATTATATCTAACTTTTTAAATTTAACCTAATTTATTACAGTGTTCGGTAATGACCTGGTCATTTGACCATTTAAATGATCTTTCTATTTCTTTGTCATAATTATAAATCATTTAGCATTTGTCATTTTGCAAATGATATAAATGACAAATGATAAATGATCAATATCATTTAAATCATTTGTCATTTAGTCTTTTGCTTTACAAAAAATTTAGCAATACTCTTAAAAAATATCAAATTCTTAGCAAAGCTCTAGAGAATTCTTGATTTTATAAGAGTTTTGCAATTTTATCTTCTAACGATAAAGAATCGTTTCAAAGGATGATAAAAGGATTGTTCTGGTAGAACAATAGAAAATCATTCTAAAAGAACAATTAAAGCATTATTCCTCAAGAATGATAAAAAATCGTTCTAAAGGAACTATAAAAAAAATTATTTTAATAGGAATGATAATACATTGTTCCTTAAGAACAATAAAAAGTCATTCTAAAGGAATAATAAAAAATCATTCCAATTGAACAATATTACATTGTTCTAAAGGAATAATACAAAAAATCGTTCCAATAGAATGATAAAAATAATTCTAAAGGAATGATTCAACAAATCATTCCAATAGGATGATAAAGATTGTTCTAAAGAAATAATACAAAAAAATCATTCCTTAAGAATGATAAAAGGTTGTTCTAAAGAACAATAAAAAATTGTTACAATAAAATGATACTACATTGTTCTAAAGGAATAATACAAAAAATATTTCAATAGGAACAATAATACATCATTCTAAAGGAATGATAAAAAAAATCATTTCTTAAAAATGATAAAAGATCATTCTAAAGAAAGATTCAAAAAAATCATTCCAGAAAAATGATAAAAGATCGTTCTATTGGAATGATGCTTTTAATCATTTCTTTAGAATAATACTTCTATCATTCTATCATAATGATGCTTTTAATCGTTTCTTTAGAATGATGCTTCTATCGTCCTATCAGAATAATACTTTTAATCATTCTTTTGAATGAAACTAAAAAATTATTCAATTTTTAGCTCAAGTTTAGCACTTGACTTAACTTGACTAGACTTGTCTGACTCATAATTTAAGTCAACTCATTCAGAACTCGAATATAATTTAATATACTATTATATACTATATAAAATATTTGCCTAATATGAAATAATTTTTTTAATATATATAATTAAATATTTTAATAAATTTAATTTATTTACACTATAATAAACAATATAAATAATAAAAATTTATAAAATATGCTATATTTAAAAATTATTGAAATGACTGATCATTTAATAATGAAATGATAAGTCATTTGTCATTTGTCATTTGAGTTATTTGCCAGTTATAATCATTTGATAAACACTGATTTATTACCTATTTTTTTTAATTGTTTATAATCAAATAATTTTAATGTTAATTAATGATAAAAATAAAATTAAAAGAAATTACTTCATTAAGTTTTAATTAGAATATTACAATTATCAATAAGTAAATTCTTATTAATATCTAATATTATATTATATTTAGATCCTAATTAAGGTATTTCTTATTAATACTTAATATAAAAAATATTATAAATGTTTATAATTAATTATAATAAAAAGTATATATTGCTAATAGAAATAATCTTTACAAACAAAGTTACTTTATTGCAGTAAGTAAATTTCTTATTATCAGACTTTATAACTTTAGATATCTCATTTTTTATAGGTTACAGGTATTCAGGATTTCTTAAAATTATTTTACATTATCTTCAAACTTAAGGGTTTAAGGATTAGAGAATTTATTTATTCTTAATGACAAATTTAAAATTAGTAGAGTTACAATTAATCCTAAATAATAAACATATAGAAAGGAAAGTAATTATATTTTAAATTAGATTCCTTTATCTATTATTTGAAACTCACAAAAAGTTGATTCATAACTTAAGCAAAAAAATTATTCTATTTATATAAAATTAATTGCTATAATTAAATGTTTGCTATATAGGAGATTTGCTAGGAAAATGGGACTCTGAGTATTTTTATTAAAATTTTAATTTTTATTGCATTTTAATGTTTGATAAAGTTAGATTAAAATGCAATAAAAATTAATATTTTTTATAAAAAATGCTCAGATTCCCATTTTCCTAGCAAACCTCTCATATTATAAATTGATTAAATTATAAGTATTATTATAAAGATATAAAATATAATAATATACTTAATAAATTGAAGATAATTAATTATAAAGAAAATAAATATATAGTTATATCTTACTCCTTTATAAGCATTATATATTATTAATATCAGAAATTAATTTACTATGCTGATTATCAGTAACTTATAGAATGACGATATAATGAAGTAAGTCTATCAAATACTAATTTTTCTGATCTTGCAAATTCATCTAATAAGACTGATATCTATGATTTCACTTATTTCATTATTTTTAATATTTTTATTATATTCGTTATAACTGTTATCTTATTTATATTTATTATATCTCATATATTAATATATGTAGTTACAAATTTAGTTAGTTTATAGCATAGCAACTAGTTAGCTATAACAAATTAATTTTATATAAATAGAATAGCTTTTTACTCAAGTTGTAAATAAACTCTTTTGTAAGTTTTATAACTCTTATGAATTTTAAGTAATAAAAGAATCAATTTTAAAATATAATTAATTTTCCCTTTTACATATTTATCATTTATGATTTGATTATGAACTATAATACTAACTTACTTTTGAGTTTGTTACTTAGAATAAATAATTTCTCTAAGATTCTCCTAAGTCTCTAAACCTTTAAGTTCAAAAGTTAAGTGAAGTAATTCCAAGAAATTCTGAATACTTGTAGAATATGAGATTTTCTAAGGTTATAAAGTCTAATGATAAGGAATTTACTTACTATAATAAAGTAACTAAATAGAATATATGTGAAAAGAATTAATCCTAATAATTCTTACTAAAACAAAACTAAGAATATCCTTAAAGAAAGTAACCAACTATATGATAATATATATGATAAGCAGAAGGTTTAATTTATAGTTGAGATTAGGTGAAATATTTGATATATAATAACAAATGAGTACTGCCTCAAACATCGGTGCTTCTATACTATACAAATGTTCTAAATAATCAAACTAAGCTAATCTAGACTATTCCTATAAGTCTTTTCTTCAGTGATCTCTGTGAACTCCTCTTAAATCTCCAAGGATTCTCAACTCATATTTATATAAAATAAAATATATATAATCATTAACATTGTAAAATAAATAAACTAAATATAATTAATAAACTAAGTTAAATAAATAAACTAAAGAAAATAAATAAATTAAATTAAATAAATAAACTAAGTTAATTAAATAAATGAGATAGATGACGTAAATGAGATTAACAAGATTAACATAATTTCTAAGGATCTACATTAAAAAGATCATCCTAATGATTTTTCATATAACATCACTCTTCTTCAAGATTTTGCGTTCTCACAAAAATATGTGGTCTTTTCTACGAGAGTATTATATTCTGTTACTGAAAGACTTTCAATCATTTTCAAGGTCGCATTATGATTTCTCACAATTTAGTCTGATTTTAAAAATTCAAAAAGATAATAAATTCGAATGGCTGTTTGACAACACAGGTCGAACGCTGATAAATCTGGTACCTTCCCAATTGGCCACTATTTTTTGATTAGCAATCAATAGATAGAAATTAGTAGATACTACAATCAGGTATGAATCGGTTAATACCATAATCATAATTATTAGGTAGAATTACATAAATCGGGTTCCAATCCGATTTTATACTTAATTTACTAAATTTATAACTATATGTTAAATAGCAACAAATCAGGTTCAATTAATAATTAATTATCAATCGGTTTAATATCCGATTGATGATTATTATTCAATTAGAATTTACCGATTAGTAACAATTCGCTCAATGAAATTCGTTACGAATCGGTTAACGAAATTCGCTACAATTCATTATAATGAATTTGGTTAAAGAATTGTTAAACAAAATTCGTTACGATTCGTTAAAGAATTGTTAAATGAAATTCATTAACGATTCGTTAAAAAATTGTTAAATGAAATTCATTAACGATTCATTAAACATAATTTTGTTACGAATCGGTTAAAGAAATTCGTTACGATTCGTTAACGATTCGCTTAACGAAATTTCATTACGAATCGGTTAACGAAATTCGTTACGATTCGTTTAAACAAATTTTGTTACAAATCAGTTAACGAAATTCGTTACGATTCGTTATAATGAATTTGTTAAAGAATTGTTAAATGAAATTTGTTAATGATTCGCTTAACAAAATTTCGTTACGAATCGGTTAACTAAATTCGTTACAATTCATTATAATGAAGTTCGTTAAAGAATCGTTCAACGAAATTCGTTACGATTCGTTTAAATGAAATTTGTATAACGATTTATTTAACGAATTTCATTCCGATTCGTTAAAGAAATTCGTTTAAATGATGAAATTTGTTAAATGATTAAACGAATTCCGTATAATGATTCGTTACGGTTTTCGTTAAACGAATTCCATAAAACAATTTGTAATACGATTCGTTTAAATGATTCGTTTCGGGTTTTGTTAACGAATCTGTAATATGATTCGTTACAGATTTCGTTAAACGAATCCGGCTAACGATTCATTTCAGGTTTTCATTAACTAATTCGTATAACGATTCGTTACAGATTTCGTTAAATGAATTCCGTTTAATGATTCATTACGGTTTTCGTTAAACGAATTCCGTAAAACAATTCGTTACGGTTCAGTTTTCGTTAAACGAATTCTGTATAACGATTCATTACAGTTTTCGTTAAACGAATTCCGTAAAACAATTCATTATGAATTTCGTTAAATGAATTCCGTTTAACGATTCGTTATGATCTTCGTTAAACGAATTCTGTATAATGTTTCATTACGGTTTTCGTTAAACAAATCTGTATAACGATTTGTTACGGTTTTCGTTAAACGAATTCTGTAAAATGATTCATTACGGATTTCGCTGAATGATTCATTATACGAATTTCGTTTAAATGAATCGTAACAAATTTCGTTAACTGATTCGTTACGAAATTCGTAATAACGAATCGTAACGAAATTCTTCGATTCGTTACGAATTTTGTTTAAACGAATCTTAACGAAATTCTTCGATTCATTATGAATTTCGTTACGAGTTTCATAATAATGAATTTCGTTACAATGAATAGTAACGAAATTTGTTTAAACGAATCGTAACGAATTTCATTGAACGAAGACGAATTTCGCATTCAAAAGTGATTTTCGTCAATTTGAAGACGAATTTTGCATTCAAAGGCGATTTTCGTCATTCGAAGACGAATTTCATTTTGAAAGCGAAATTTCGTCAATTCAAGACGAATTTTATCGTTTCGTAGCAAAATATTGTATTCGATGACGATTTTCATTTTCATTAACTTTTTATTATTATTTGTTTACTATTAACCTTATGTATCATAGTAAAACATAAAACATATATATTTAACCTTTTTTAGCAAATCGGAATCACCCTTTCTTCTTTTT
>CAMKVN010002972.1:0-11689 GCA_946474995.1 Funneliformis geosporum
GTTTGTCTACGTTTTTTATATGTTTATTAAACGTATTATTTCCGTATACTTTCCTTATACTAATTATTTATAGGGTATAGTAAGACCTCTCTAAATGTATCCCCCTGTGAACCATAATGAAAATTTGAAAAAAAGTGCATTTAATGAGAGTGTACATTTAAAGAAAGAAATTTTGTATGATCTTTATATACTTGGGGCTATATGAAATGTGTATTTATATAAAAATATATATACATGCATTTAGAAAAGATGCATTTAGAGAGGTCTCACTATAGTGAACTTTTGTTAGTATTCCAAGTTAGAATAATATTAAAGAAAGAAAATAGGTAATTATAACTTGAATACTACCAATTTAGCACTTTGTGCCTCATCTTCAGTAATTGAAAGAGTCATAGAAGGCAATATTGTAAAAATAGCATAATATTAGCATTTTGCATATATTTCACCTGGCAATTAAAAGATGGCTAACAAATTGCAGTATATTTTGATAAATACTAGGATTGCAAATTTGGCACTTTGTGTTTTAACCCAATTGAATAGGTCAAACATGACAGAATTGCAAATATACAGATAACACATCTCTAGCAATTAAGAGAGAAATAAATATGGATTATAAGTTTAGCACTTTGTGCTTCAATCTGATAATCAAGGAATAGCAATCAAAAGAGAAAATATATGGATTGCAAGTTCAGCACTTTGTGTTTCAACTTGGTAAACAAATGAGAATATAAAGATAGAATTGTAAGTAAATTCAGTATTCAAGCTAGCATAAAAGGGATTTAGAACTGGCAAATTAATAGAACCACTCTGGCTCCCTGCTAGTTCCTTACTAGCTCTATAACACTATCATGATGCTAGCATAGTGCTAAGTTGGATCCTCAAATCACACGTCATAAATTCAGCTAGAGTTATATCATAGAGCCAGCTAAAATTAATCAAAATTTCACTGCAAAATATACTGTGTTATCCAACACAATTTTTTTGGTGGTCTATCCCAGTACATTGTAGTTTACATAGATACACTATACTCTGATTAACTAATATGTAACCAAATAGACTATACCATACTCTGGTTAACTAATAATAGACTATAATGTACTGTTACATATTAGTTTAGACTAAGCAGACATATTAATATATTAATATATTAATATGCTTGCTATTAAAATTGAGATACAAGAGACATAGTAAATCATATGATCCGTACCTTAATTTTAATAGCACACCACCCATATGTCCGCTTAATAATTGATATGTTAGTAATTATTATTATATAGACATGAGTATATATATATTAATAAAATTGTACACATATTTTGTTAACTTTTCAAATATAAATAGTTTAATTTGGATATATTATTTAAATTTTAGTTATTACGTTTTATTTTCTTTAGTATTATTATTTATATTTTAAATTTATCCAACGTTATTAATATTTGTATATATATAGTAAGTTTTTAAAACACCTGCATGATTTTTCAGTTATCACATTTATAAAGAGATCAATAATTAATGTTTCCGAAACCCTGTTTTTTCCTTGTAAATCAATAGACTAAACTAGTTTCGGTTTTAACAAAACCCATTTTCTTCAGATCTTGATCGGATCAGATCTTCGGATGATCAACAGAGATTACATGAGGATTGCATGATTTCTTGGAATCATATGGCAGACCAAGTCAGTATAGTCGGAACAAATTGGGTTAAAATTCCATTCATAGAAATTTCTTTTGATTGTTGCCCAACTATCATCACCTTATTTTATTTTTAGATCCTGTGGAATGGTCTAGTTCAAACTTAGTTTGGGATGTCAACCATTTTGGAAGGTCATTAACCCATAGAGGAATATCACACCCCCTCATTTTCAATGATTCTTTACTATTTTTCGTTTAAATGAAAAACATATGACTATTATTTCATTCAGGAGGATATTTCATTAAATTAACATCTAAAAAAAGAAATAAGGCGTTTTGCGTTTAAATGAACACGTTTCAAAAGTTTTTCGTTTTTGTTGTGATTTACATAAAATATTGGCCCGCAGTATTTATAACTTCTTTCGGAAGTGGTTCATTCTCGTTTAGGTAAATTTTTTCATTGAATAGTGAATAAAAAGAGGTTACTCGAATTAATTGTTTTCGTCATTTTAATTTCTCAAAATTTCCGAAAGAACGACAAAACAGATATTCAATCTATATCTATTGTTCATTTATTAAATCTATTGTTCACATTTTTAGAAAAAAAGATAAAAAATAATTTTTAAACCGATATTGTTATTTTATTAATAATGCAAAAAATTATATATATGTAAACTATATACAAATAAGATAATGTATAATAACAAATATAAAAAAAAAGGTGAATTAAAAAAAAGCCCGAGAGAGCACAAATTATTATTAATTTAAAAACTCGGTACAAAATAAAATAAAGTTTTCTTTTTTTTTTTTTTAAAAAAAAAAAGAAACAAAAAAAAAAGTTTTAAAATAAAATAAATAAACCATAACCATCCATAGTGAGGAATAAAATCTTATTTATTTGTTTCATATTAAAAATCTTGTGATTTATATAATCTAAAAAAAAGGTATAATTATATTGTTCTAAATGAATTAACTAAATGGGTATTTTTATTTGTTTTATTATGTGAAGATGAAAAAGATGAGTGATGAAAAAAAAGAGAAAACGCCGAAAAATAAAATTCCAATAAAAAAAAAAAAAATTCAGATTTTTGCCGCCAATTTACATGATTTTTTTCAGATTATTGTTTGCCATTTTTTTTTTTTTTTTTTAAAGAAATAACGAAAAAAAGTTCATCGAAGTAATTTTTTTTGTTGAAAAAGTTATTTACAAATGTCCAATTGTATTTGTTTGAGAAATCTAATTACAGGAATATAAATAAAAATCTAAGTTTGCTAAAAATCGAAACCGAAATAAAAATTTTTTTTTTTGGACTACGTAAAAATGTCATTCATTTTACATGTTGACAGGTTTAAATTTTTTTGCACCAGAATTTGGAAGAGTTGCTTGAGCGCAAGGAGCACCACCATCTGAACGAAGATGACGATTCAAAGCATCTAATCTAGCAAAAGCACGCCCACAATGGCTACACACGTGAGGTTTAAAACCCAAATGTAAATTATAATGACGCTTACGATCATGTTGTCTTGCGAATGCTCGCATACAACCTTGATACCCACAAAGGAAAGGTCTTTCATCGGTGTGAGTACGTAAATGACTTTTAAGGTTGTATTGACGAGTAAAAGTTTTTGGACAATCCTCGTAAGGACATTCGAAAGGTGCAGCAGTTTTTGATTTACGAGCAGGTTTTGGAGGTGCTAAATTCATTGTATATAACCTTTCTACCATATCACTTGGAAGTGATTTACGATGACCCCGATGAGAAACCGTAGAATGGCTTCTACCACGTAATAAACTCGAATCTGATTTTCTACTGGTAGCTTTGTTTTTGACAGATGCTTGTTGTTGAGTTTCTTGTTGCTGATGCTGTTGATGCTGATGCTGATGTTGTTGTTGTTGTTGTTGAACTTCAGCGAGATGAACTTGTTGTTCCATAATGTTCATTTGAGTATTTGAAATTGACATGGTCGTTGGTAATTGTTCATCAGGATTAGGTACAGAAGTAGATTGAAGTGGGGGAAGTTGAATTGTATAAGGGAAAAGGCTATCAGCGATAGCAGCAGCCTTTGTGGGAGTGATTGGGGTTGCTGGTACCAAGTTAAACATTGGTTGAGGTTCAACTGACAAGCAATGAGCAAAAGTAGAATCAGAGAAAAAATTATCCGTAGCCGCGGTTTGATCATTTGAAGGAGGAATATTTGTGTCAAGTTTAAGCGAAGGAACTGGTTCAACACCTAGATCGCCAAATTGTTGAAACTGTGCATCGATGTCATAGGTTTCTTGATTGATTTGTGAAAAGTCCGAAGTATATTCAAAAGAATTCCTTCTCTCTTGTTCAAAATACATCGTGTCGGTCGGAAGATTTGGTGAAGAAATTCCGGAACTTATACAAGAGGCATAACCATCAGATGAAGGTTCATAATCTGAAAGCGAAGGAGAGGATTCTATACTTTCTTGAAATGAACTTTGTGGTGAACCATAAGATGGGGTATAATCAAATTGTTGTGGGTAAAAGTTAAAATCTTCAACAAACGAGGATTGAAAAGTTGAAGTTTCAGGTTGATAATAACCAACTTCAGGTGTGAGATCTTTTTGATTGAAATTCGGATAGAAATATTCGGTTGGGATATCTTGAACTAGATCCATTGAGTAGTTGTTTGTGAGGAGTCGTTAAAACGAAAAAAAAAATTAAAATAAAATAAAAGTTACGAGAATTGCGAACGAAAATTTAAGCGAGAGAATGGTGGGTTATATATATATATATATATATTTTATATGTAGGAACAATCGTAAAACGGAAGAATCGTATTCCGAAAAAATAATTATAATGATTAATATAAACCGTTATAAAGGAAAAATTCGTTAAATATTAATGACAATTGATATCAAAGGTAATATATATAATGTTTAAAAATAGAAGGTAAAGAGGTGATTGGCCGAAAGCTTCGTGTAATGTATTATCAAAATAGCAAAAGAAATTTTTTGGCGGGAAAAACTTCACGAGTTAAAAATAGACCATTTATCAGAGTTTATAGTATCGGTGTATAAATTATAGAATAACAATGTATAAAAAAAGTATTTTTTATTAAGGCCTTGATTTTTTATCAACTCTAACGACGAACAAATAATAACAAGAAGGTAGTAAAGAGCAAAATTTTTAAATATATTTATATATTTTCATATATATTTTTATTTTCTCAAAATAGCTCAAATATTTTTAAACACGCTGAAAGTGTTGAGAAATGGGGAATGCTCAACAAACCTGAGCTTTTATATTTTTTTTGTGAACTAAGTAACATTTAGAATTGAATGATTTTCCTTATGCATCTATTATCAGAAAAAGTTATTTTTGGAGCAAATCACATTTTGCAATTATTACAAAGAGGATCCAAATTTAGAATCACCAGAATACTAAAATACGTATCACAGTGATATTGATGTGATGATTATGATTTTACCCGATCCGCGATAAAAATAGATTTAAATCATCGGATAATTTTCGTTTCAATAATCTCGTTATTATTTGCTACACAATGTATCTTACCAAATTACTGGATCTTTACATGTGCCACTCATGCCACTACAAAGCTATTTCAATCTTCTATTTTTAGAGAGTTTTGTTGACCATCCTTTAAGGAAATTGTATAGAACAAACATTGGCGGGAATATTTTTCAAACAAATAAAGAATCATTGTCTAAAAATATAAAAATATATATATATTATTTTTTCTCAATTAACCACATCAATAAAGCTTAATGTTAACTTTAAATCAGTTGGTATTAAGGTATTAAATAGGTCGCGTGAAACCTTAAAAAAGTTCTACCTTTTCTTTTTTTTGATTTGTTTGTTTATAAATGTTATTTATACCTGGCAATCGACAATTCAACCTGATTGTGGATAATAGTGTATTATTAGAGTTCATTGAGATACTAATTTGACACAAAAACAAGCGTTATAAAATTTTCAAATTTCTCTTGGGGAGATTTTTCCTCTCGTGCATTTTTTCATGCCCCTTGAATTTGGTTATTTCCTATTACGTTAAATTTAAATAGAGCTTTCTATTCATGTGCGCATAACATATTAACCAATTGCATATTCTCAACGCATCTCTTGTGTTAATGTTATCTTTTTTTTTTATGATCGATTTCCGCAATTCGATCGAAGCAAGGCCGATATTCACCGAATATAGATCACGTTGTCCAATTCCTAAAATATATTATAATGCGGGAAGATAGTCCTGTGCTACTCGAGTGGCAAATCAATAACGATTTTGATTAGTCAAGGCTTGTGTATACCCATAGAAAAGGAAGTATTTTAAAAAATGTCGAAGAGGACGTTGTATATCACAACTAGGTTGAATTTTTCCCTCTCGTCAAGATAATTTTTCCTAGAAAATATCATCCAATTTTTTTTTTTTTTTTTTTTTTTTTTTGAGCCACAACGGTTTTTCACCACTTTTTATATCAAACAAAGATCAACTAACTTATTATTAAGAGTTCGTTAATCTCAGAAAGAATTTGACACACATGTTTCTTCATGGAATAGACTTCTCACTAGCCACTAACTTCATCAAGTTTGGCGCATTGCACAAATTACGTACAACGGCTTGTTATGGCTTTTAATCACCAGTCAGGGGGCGACGGGAATGTTTCAAATGCATGAAAATATGCGTGGAATTTGTGTGGAAGGGAATGGAACAACAAGGAACAAGACAAAGAACAAGTTTTGGTTGTTAAATGATAAACATTACAACATTGGTGTAATCAAGTCATGTGGCAATAAACCAACAATTCAAGTCCCCAAATGAATAAGCATTATTGATACTAAAAATAAAAAAAGATTTTTTGATTTTCTAGACAATGGAAAAAAAAAATGATGAAATTCTTTTGCTTCTTCTATACTATCACCAATCACCAATGATCATTCTCATATTTGGTGAAAAAAAAAATGTAACAGACAAACAACTATATTTCTCATGCTTTACCAGGAATTAAAAAAAACTCTAATTTAAAGTATTAAGTTTATCAAGATTTTTATGCATAACTTTATCATTACATTATTAATTCTTGGTATTGAAACAGCAATCCAATAAATGCACTTATATTCATTACTGACCAGACGAGTCGTAATTTTACCAAGTGATATTTTTTATTTTATTATTCATCGTGGACTGTTTCGGTGGTAAGCAAATGCTAAAAAAGACATGAAGAGTTCTTAAGATTCCTTTTTCCCTGAATCGTACAAAAAGGATATCACCTTATTGATTGATTAATCACCAGTTTTGCTTTTAATAGCAATCATAAATGCTCAGGGTAGATCTCGTTACGTTCCTTCCTTGCTTCCCATTTACATTTATCACCTTACTTACAATTTTGGTAATTTTCGAAAAGTACATTTAATAATTTTTTTTTTTTTTATTAAATAACTGACAATATATGTACAGTTTAAAACAATAAACAGTAGATTATTTCTAAATAAATTCATTCCAAATACATTTTAAATCTTTATGACGTAATTTATGAGTAATTCTATTTTTATGGAATTTTTTTTATTATTAGCATCAGCCAATTAATTGTTTTACCAAATTTTTTTCATTTTGGTTGAGGTAAAATAATAATTCCTGGTTACCGCATTGTGGCATTGTCGGACTATTTTTGATTTATTTAGAAATCTACAATGCGTCATTTGTTTCCCTTACATTAATGACGAAAATTATAACTTTTTAATTTGCTTGCTGCGGAAAATCGACAAATTTTGTCGCACAGACAAAAAAAACGATAAATTGGTTACATAATCACCACTGGCTATGCGATGAAAAGTGCCACTTTAGAGAAGATTGTTGTTAAGTAAAGGAAAGAACTTGTCGTATGATTCCTTTGCAACTAATTACAGAATTACGAATTTTACAATACAAGTGATAGAAGTGACGATTGAAGGAAATTCTTGGCTTATGAGTCACTTTTGCGGAAACCCGGAGTGAATTTATTTTATAGGTCCGATCACTTGCTTCAAGATACCATCGTACTTGTTTGTTGAATTCGCTCGTTATTCATGCATTTAATTAATAATTTTGAAATTCAAGGAGTTTTCGGTTTTCACAACATGATGAAAGTTTTCAAGAGGCATTTTGAATGAATACAAACTTGGTCTTGTATCGTAAGTTTTATACGAGATCCTTCTTTTTTTAGAAATTTATGATATAATGATTTATTTTGAAAAAAAAAAAATTAATTATTACAATCCCTTCAATAAGGGATCGAATTCCAAAATGAATCTAAAAATAATTTTAATACATAAAGAGAGTGGCCGATGCATATCTTATGTGTGTGTCGCATATATATATTCATTACAATGGTGGTCTGTAAATCCGTAAATATAACGTAACATTAAAATTAAACTTGATTTATATTAAAATTTACCATTATATTATTGTGAAACCTATATAATATTTAAATATTTTCATTTAAAATTAATGAATTTTGAGGAGAGGGGGAAAAAACCTGTTTTTGTAATTAACTTGATTTTAATTTAAATTCTAAACCTATTTTGGACATTGCCTTTATAGATGAATGAATTATGCGTTGCGTAATTTGAGTTATTTGAGGCAGGGTTAATGACTTATTAACATTTTTAGTTTAGGGTCATTTACAGTTAAAAAAGATTTTTTTTGTTTTTACCATCATTTTAGTTTTGATGTTGATGATTTTTAAGTAGTGTCACCAGCAACAGATTACTCATTACGGGGTTAGATCGGTGAATATATTTGGTCTAGAATTCTGTTTGTTTTTTTTTTGGAAAACGTTGAACGATTCTTTATGTAAATATTTAATCACGGCTAATCCCGAAAAATTAGAGAATACGAAATAAATATATATATATATATACATTTATTTATATATATTAAATTCTATATTAAGCACAAAATTCGGTTATTTAAAAAATAAAAATAGAACAAGTTATTTGAGTGATATCATTTCATTAAGGGAATTTGATTGATTTGCACTTTTGATATTATAAATAGAGAAAAATGAATTATGAAGATTCTGTTTTATTATCATCGTCATTATATTATTTTCTTCATTTGAAAAAAATTAAAAGAATCACTTTAAAATAAAAAAAATTTCTAATTATTACATAAATCAACTTTATTTACTATTTATAAATTCTAAATTGCATGAATTATAAATATTGTTTATTATATGTATGTACACGTTTCATGTACTGGAAGTTTTCGAAGTCATGAATTAAAGTATCTGCACCATTTTAAAACATGATTTTTTCATTTTCTTAGGAAAGTTAGGAATGTTTAGGAATTTTTTTTTTTACATGGTTAAATGACGAAAAATCGAGAAACCTCGGTAAAATTAAACTGTCTATATAAACAAACGAAAAAAAAAAATCATGCAAGCAAAACATTAATTACTGTATGTTCTTATTGAGGTTAGTGATTTTGGGATTTCCTCATCAAGGAATAATATAAAAGAAATTATTTACTATAAATATCATTATTTATTATTAAATTTTTTTTTTTGCACCCCTTTTTTTTATTAATCTATTTCAAAATTTGTCAAAATGGTTAAATTGTATCTCATTAAAAATTATTGACTAAAGCAGAATAAACGATAAGCTCCGCTGCCAAATCTCCAGATCCAATATATTACCAAATTGGTTTTGGTAAAAAACAAATGAATATTTTGGTTGAGAGGAAGGGTTTGCCATTTAACCATTTGGCCAAGTTTGGCTATGTTGTAGCCGAATGGCAAGGCTCGTGGCTGTTTGAAGCATATATATATAGTAGCCAATTAGAATTTATATTATTTGATTAATCGCAATAAATAATAAAAAAAAACTTATATATATTAGTCTTATTTATTTATGTTTAATATGATATTTTCTATTATAAATGCATTTTTTAAATATTTGTATTATCATTGGGATTTTAAAAAAAAAATCTTCATATATAAATCAAAATATTTTAACTTAAAATGACTAATAAAATTTGGAAATAACTTATTATTATTATAATTACAATAAAAGTAATATATAACATCATTAAATAAATGGCTTTAATTTAATAAAATTTTAGATAAAATTCAATTTATTTTATAATTATAAAATTTACTTTATCGGTAAGAGTTTAATATGATTTTATTAGAATTTCTCCAGTTTTAGTATTGTATTATGATAGTGTTAGCATTTCAGCATTTTGGTAAATTTTGTTAATTTTTAATAAGTATTTAATATAGTTTCATCAAATTTTAGCATTTTGGCATTTTAGCAAGTGGATAATTCTCTAGTTTTAGCAAGTAACCATAATAGTCATTATTATTTTCTTTTTCATTAAGTTCTATCATTTTATTATAATCATTGTCTTTTTTTTTCAAGTTCTATTATTTCATCAGCCTTATTTTAAGTATTACCTATGCTATAGTATTCATTACTTTGCCTAGGAGTAGGAATTTTGTATGTACTAAATAAAATTAACATTATACTTGTACTGTTTATATTAATTATTATGATGTACTAACTGTACTAATTATACTAATCATTATATTAACACTGTACTTCCCAATTCTGACTTTGCCAATTAAAATGAGATATCTTTTATTAGTATCAATTAGTAGGTTAATTAATTTAAACGAAAGTTCTGACTTCATAATTTGAAGTGAGCATAATTAATTCAAACCATATCTTTTAAATACAAAGTATCTATTGTAATTTTTAAGTTGTTTAATATTAGTTAAGACATCAAATGTAATTGTGATTTTTTATTATAAGTTTTTGGTAATTATAGAAAGAATTCATATACTACTTAAATAACTTACTCTTAAATCTAACGTAAAATATATATAAAATTTTAAAAAGATATCTTAAGGTTTATAAGATAAATTTATTTAATAATTAAAAAATGTAATTGAAATTATGTGGTAAGATTTTTTTATGTAATTAATAACTATAAGATAAGGTTTATGCATTTTTCAAAATGTTACTTATGATTTATAAGGTAAGATTTATTTATTTTTTTAAAAGTATTTATCGAAATAGGTGAAATATTATTATATTATATGATTTTCATGTTAAAATAAAAATAAAAATAAACAATTTTAATTAATTTTTCTCTATTTCTAATAAAATAACTACTATTTAATTTCTCACAACTAAATATACTGTATACAATAAGGTATTATTCATTGATTTTTGATTAGACAATATTGAAATAATTGTGATTGAAATTTAAAATCAGATTTCTTTAAGTAGAATTATTGAATTATAATTTTAGTCAATAATTCAACCATGATTATTTTGATATTAGCTAATCAGAAATCTATGAATAATAACTTACTGGATTTGTCTAGTTGTAAGAAATCTAATGGTAATTATTTCATGAAAAATAAAGTAATATTGACCAATTTTTTATTTCTTTAATTTTTTTAATATGAAAAATCATTATAGTGGTTTCTAAAAAAAATGCAAGTAGAGAATTACTTGCATTTAAAAGCTAAAATCTCATTAATTACAAATGCTAGAAACATGATTTTGTATTTATTTTAAATCGCAAAATCTAGCTAATATTCAATAAATATTTGAAGTATGATTATTAAGATAATTTAATGATCTACATTATTACCAACTAAAATTCACTATTAAAAAGTTCATTTACAAAGAATTATCAAATAATCTGCAGAAGTTACTAGAATTAATTTTATGTAGATCATGAAATTAAATAATCAGCATAATTCCTGATTTTTCTGATTCTTAGGATTCTTTAGATTTTTAGGATTTACCTGATTTATTGATAAGTCTTATAAGCCAGATAATTATTATAACACTTATTTCCATTATTTTAATTATTATTATTATTTCTATTATAATTATTATCTTTGTTATTATTATTATTATTATTATATTAGCACTTATAATTACAAATTTAATTAATTCATAGTATAGCAACTAGTAGGATTGGTAAAAGTCCTAATTGGTCCTAATTGGTCTTGATTAATTTTAAAAAAATTATTAGTTATAAAGATTAAATTTTTTTAAATATTATCATTATATTCA
>CAMKVN010002973.1:0-11686 GCA_946474995.1 Funneliformis geosporum
TTCCGAAATAGTTTTAGGGGGATTGATAATTATAATTTTGCATTAGCTCAGCCATGGAACTCGCCATGCCCTATTTGCGATGGAAAACATGGGAATTATGGATTACATGGCTCATGGTACTGCAAAAATGGGAATCAGCTCCCTTATGATCCTGAATTAGCGAAGTTCTATTCTCAAGATAAGTTGGAATATTGTCTTACCTGCAACACTTCAAGCAATAAACTCAAGTTCGCAATTGTAGCATAGTCCAGGCACGTGAGAGACTATCACCCAGCCAGAGACCCATTATTATAATAAAAAAATGCTTGTGCACCTGCGATGAGATTTATTGATAAGTTTCAAATTTAGATAAGGTAAGGTGCTTTATGCTAGAATAAGATATTATACTATCAAAATAACTACTTTTATCGGAATATCTGCACCCAGCGCAGTATAGGGCATTTATCACCCGATACCAGTAACGCCACCTTATAGTAGTAGAAAATATAAATGTCTAAAACGTGGATTGCATAATACAGAAATATTTAATTATGACTCACACATTTGTAAATCCTTGACATATAAGACCAAAAAGATAAATATTGATCATCGATCAACGTGTTAATCCCGTTATCTCCCGTAACACGATTATATATATGGTGACTTGGAGCAAAGAAAAGTACGTTTAGTTTGTTTCACTAATTTAGCATTTTATATTTGCCTGTAGCTTATATACAGTTCTCTCTTAAGTCCATACGGTTGGCTGGAAAATTTAAAAGAGCCATGGCAGAAAGAGTTGATCTCGGAATTCATAGAACCTTTCAGGTAAGAAGAGGGAGTACAAAAACAAGTTCAAAAAACGTATTTTGTGTAGAACGAACCAAATAATCACACCTTTCGACAAGGAGGAAGTGAAAGGAAAAAAGATAACTTTACACGAATTTCATCCGATACACAAATTGCATCCGATATGGCTTACCACCGTTTACGACACCTGGGCTCTCCTCTGGAGTCACGCTTTCCGTCCTTCAAGAAAGATGACGCTAAAGGCGCAAGTGAATTATTTGATGAGAAGTTTGGAACTGTTGGCGGAAAGTTTGACAACAATTCAACTGGATCAAATGTTGCGACCATCAACAGTGAATATAACGTACTCGAGAGAGACTTCGAAACGAAAGGGAATAGTTGTGCCATTCATGATGGGTGCGTCAATTCGTTGCGATCCGGAAGTGAGAGAACAGATAATAGAGTCGAGGACAGAGAACATGCAGACGTTAATGTGGGCATCGGATGTGGACAGTGTCCTAACCGAGGAACAATTAAAGCTTTGCAGTCACGATTTGGGAAATTGCTCAGAATCGGTTCCTTGGGAGGCGATGCGTGGAAACCCACAACCCCCTCAAAAACGTGTCATCTTGTACACGCGCACTCTCGCTATACCAAGGAAGGTTCATCAATCATTAAGAATCAAGGATCCATGTCTCAAGTGCCAGTATGTGAAAAAACAGATGGAACAGCATCACGTTGCAGAGATACATCCATGTTAGTTGATAAATTTGAAGATATCTCTCGTATCGCAACCTTGCTTAAGTTTGAAATTCTTGATGAAGACCCAAAAGAATTAACTTACTATATAACATGTATTGCTAAATTCTACTTCGATCATATAATTATTATCGGAGAGACTAACTGTGGAGTAATCTTTCTAGATTGTTATGGTCGTGTATTTCTGTGGGATGATGAAAATTTATTATTATGGCCACTTGGAAATTCTCCTGAAGAAGCATCAAAGTATACAATTAAAGGGAAAGATCGATTGGGATGGTTCGTAAAAAATGGAATTGTGTATGATTATATCAAGAAACCTCAATGTGTGTATGCAAAAAAATATTTATCAATATGCGTATAAATTTCTGGTATTAACTTAATTTCTTTCTTCCAGTTAAAAATAGCAAAACCGGTATCAATGAATAATTAGTATACAAAGTTTTAATTATACTCTCTCAATAGTTTAGATTTTATCATGTGTTTTAATTTCCTAGTAAAATTGCAATAAATCTTAGGCATTTCGTTTCAGAATGCAAAGATGATTTTTCATTAATTCGAAAATTTTGTTTACTATATGAATTAAGCAAGTTCAACTTATTACTGCGCCTTTGTGACAGCGTTGGCAATCGAAAAATAGTATCCCTTTACCACTATTGTTCGCATTGGTAGCTCATGTGGACTGATCACCTGAAAATGCGCAGTACGATATCGGTAAAATTCTTGCCGAAGAATAGGGGCTGTGCGACGTGCGAATCGCATATATATTTCGCTATTTTTTTTTTCGAATCTATTTTTGCATGTCATGTCTCCGGCCACGCTATTATCATATCAATAAAACAATATTCGGATATGGATATTTTTTTTGGCAATCCTTATTTCGCATATGAGATTTGGGGATACATACGCTAATCTTTCGTAATTTTTTATAGATTTGCAAGGGATTAACAAATGACGAAATGTAGTGCGTAATTACTAGTGAAAATCCGGGGAATGTTTTCTCCTGTGACGCTATAAAAGCGAGTTAAATGACCTGTCCTCCGGTCTTTTTTCAGAAAACTTTACCATGGAAAATCAGGAGAGTGGAAACCCAAGTACTACTAATGATCACGACGACTTGGGCGACCTAATTTATTATGATGATGATGTTGGTGGTGGTGGTGGAGAAAAAAGTAAGATTCCGAAACCTTATAAACCGTCTCTTATTAATCATAGAAATCTTGCCTATAATATCTTGAAGTATCTTGAGGATGATATGGTCGGGGATAAAGAAATTCCGGAGCTAGGGTCATGTTCCGAATGTACGACCAATATTTTGTCATTACCCATCAAGGCGCTCACCATCCTCTCTTGCGGGCATATTTTTCACAGATCGTGCATTGAGAAGCAACTTCTACATACCAAACCCAGCACATGTCCATTCACCGATTGTGGGAAGACTGTCGATATTATTATGGACCCAAATTCTATTAGGAGAGGTTCGCAAGCATCATCTCATTCAAGTGGGACTTCGGCCTTAACTAATTTGATCGGTGAAAAGTTTGTCCTGAATTCACCAGCCATACCGGAAGAAGGAAGACAATCAGTTCCAATGGACGTGGACCCCGATGGTAATGTAGCACTCATGAACGTACTATTATCAGGTGGGGAGCAAAGATCGTCCAAGACTACTGGGGTCGCTAAAGAAACTTCTAACCAAGCAACCAACCCTAACAATTCCGAAAATTTGGATGACTCGATTTCTTCAAAGGATACTAGCGGTCAAATCCAATATCCTATATGTGAAAAATGCTCCGAAGTCATCTCCATAGATTTCCAGAAAGATACCGTATTTTTATCCTGTAAACATGCTGTGCATTTAGATTGCATTAACGATCTACGCAAAAGATGCCCTACCTGTACTTCAGCCGATGATATGGAATTGTTTCCAGTGGAACAGGCTTCGAGTACCGCCCAGAAACGCTCTAATGATTCAGGCGAATCAACCGAAAAATCGTCTAGCAAGAAAGTGAAAAAGGCAGGTGAGAAGAAAGTATCGGGTACGCTAAAAAAACTTATCGAAGAATTATCCTCTGAAACATCTCAGGATTCTGAAGTTATGGAAGAGGGAACTGGGGGTTTCTTTGATCTGTACAATACAATCATTAATATGGAAGAGCAGGAAGAGATTGCAAAACGAAATGTCATCAAATCGTATTATAATTTCGGAAAAGCACTTGAGGATCGTTATGATCATTACAAGAAAAATAATCCTAAGCGAACAGCTCAGGCATTGGTAAATAAAGAAGTTCGAAATCAGCTTCCAGACTCAGTTAGTGATGACCTACTTCGGAAGAAAAAAGAATGGGCTCTAAAGATTTATGATCTCTTTAGCGAAATAGGTAAGCATAGGATTCAAAGAATAAAATCTTTTACGGTAGCATCTATATCAAAATTAAGTCCGAATGATATTGACCATGTACTGGTTAAGTTTGCGAAAAGTAATTACTGCGCCACTCACGTGACGTTGTGAAATCGGTTCACATTCTCTGAAAATAAATTTTAGTTATGTGCAAAAACCCCTTGGCTAAATTCGTATATATTAATAAAGTTCACTATGCAAATATATTAATTACATTTTTTTTTTATATTAATAGTAAATGTATATCAATGAAAAAAATAATAAAGTTATCTCTTTAAATCATGTGAAAAGCTGTATTTATTCAAAGCAAAGTGATAGATGTGATTTTTTATTTTATTGGATCGTCAACGATTATTCTGATTAGGGGTGCTTTAAGTCATATGATTGCGACGTGACGTAACATGACGTGACGTATAAATTTATATGACGTAATAAGTGACGTGACTTTAAAAAAGCAACCCTTAATTCTGACCACAGTAGCTTAATGCTCGATATCCTATTGGTGATTGATCAAACAAACAATAAGGAAATAAATTAGTATTATTTATTATCAAACTGATCTTTATCTTCTAATTTTTGGTAAAGAATCATGTCCAAGAACGGCAGATTTTCTTCAGTGAGTAGAACTGTAGGTATTGATAGGAGTAAGAAAATTGCAAGGAAGACGGATTATTTGGACTTGGATCATTTGGACCTAGATCGCACTTACACTCTTAAAGAGTTTGAAATTATAAGCAATCAGCTCAAAACACGTTCCTCGAAAATCGAAGGGAAAATCATCAATCACTTCGAACTTGATAAACTTGGCAAGCTCGTTCCCATTCCGTCAGTAAAAGAGACGGATTATTTGGACTTGGATCATTTGGATCTAGATCGTACTTACACTCTTGAAGAGTTTGAAATTATAAACGATCAGCTCAAAAATCGTTCCTTGGAAATCGAAATCGAAGGGAAAATCGTTCCAATCAGTCACTTCGAACTTGATAAATCTAGCAAGCTCGTTCCCATGACACAAACACCAATTTTCAAGGAATCTGCTGTCGCAAATATTGTGGGACAACTCGATAGATGGAACATCCAGACTGGGCAGAACGGTAACGTGACTTCCTCGCAGGGAGGCTTTCGACTCGAAACGGGAGAGATTCGAGCACCAGATGTCGCCTTTACTCCAGAAGAAATTTATCGCAGTCTCACTGAGGTGCAAGGTACCTCCTTTCGAGGCCCAGCATTCAGTCCTACGTTTGTCGTGGAGGTCGCTGACGTAAAATATGGAGATAGCCCAAAATTCAAGGAACTCGATTCCAAGTTTAAAGATACTTACTTTGATGCAAGAACGTCTGTTGAGCTCGGTTGGCTGATTGATCCTATCAACGATGAGATCTGGGTCTATAAACGAAACTCCAAACGCGAAGTCTTCCGTCATCACCGCAAATGGGGAGACTTAGATGGAGGTGATATTTTGCCAGAATTTACGCTAGAGGTTTGGAGTATAAAAGACGCAATGTCGAAAGTGAGTCGTTATTTCTTTTGATTATTTCTATGCTGTAGATTCATTCATATATTTTTGTGATTCAATTACAGGAACCTCCAAGACCTCCGATTTTAGGAGTTGAAAATCTAAATCATACCTGCCCGTATTGTTCTCAGAATTTCAACAGCGGTTACCTTTTGATGAAGCATATGGAAAATATTCATTTACGTAAGAACCGAATTATTAGGGATGGAAATTAGAGGAGCGACGAAGCATGTAAAAAAATATTTTATAAATGGTATATAGGCCAAATGGATCAAAAATTGCACGTTATTCGAGTAAATGGCAATGCATTTTGTTCTACGATTATAATAAAAATAATATTGTTCTAAAGCATTATAACTCCTAATTCCTTAAGATTTTTCGGAATTATCTGAAACCTGATATTTTTTCCCCTAAATATTATGACATGCAAAAAAAGTCCGTTACGAAAAAAACGCATTTAAAGTTTCGAGTTTACTCAATCAGACCAAAATTCTCGAAGATGTTCTGGAATAGGGGCCCATTTTCTGCTGCGATAATACAAATTATGTCTGCTTTATATCAATCGCAGCGCATTATGGATTTCATATGAAAATGAACTTCGTGTAACCATATTCGTATCACCATTTTATTTTTGTTCACTTTTCATTATCGATCACGTGATATGTCCCCATTGATGGGGATAAGGATTGACGCCTTCGATTTTTATATTTTCATATTCACAGAGAACCATTTTTCTGGTTCAAGTCCACATTTCTTTTCCATAAACAATCTTTTTTTGTGATTTATAATAACAAAAACAGAAGGCCTTGTCACGTAGTTTGTGCTTGTTAAAACTATACGTTTAAAGGACCACTATAACTTAGTCCATCTCAATCTAAGTGGCTTGTATAATAATATATATGCTAGATTTCGTTATTTTGTTCAAATATATAATTCACATCTATTACCGTTACCTTTTTTATGTAAATATATACAAATTATTTACCGCCAATGCATAAAATTCATTTAATGATATAAAAAGAAATTAACAAATTATCTGTCAAAAATAAATAACGATAATTTACAACCAACTTTAGAATAAAATTTTGAAGCTACATTTAATACAAACAATACTCTTACCAAAGTTTATTTTAACTACAAGTTTACGTGTGTTCTATTCAACACCATAAGGATCATTGTTACACAAATATCCAAAAATGGTAACTCGTGTATCATCAATTCACGTGAGTCAACTGATCGAGTCGAAAAATTTTTGACTCGACTCGACTCAAACTCGAGTCATTTATTTTTGTTTGCATTGACCAACATGCATACTGCGCCATTTGGATCCCAATGGATCATTTAGCTATTGAAATCCAATCAAATAAGGCAAAATACCAGAATTTGTAGAAACTTTCCGAGTCTAGATTAAACAACCCTCAGAAGATTTCCTTTTAATCAAAAAATTATGTCCGGTCTTAAAAATGAAGTGGACAAATTTTGTGAGAGATTACGACTTCCCGTTTATTCAGGATATACAATAGGTGATTTAATATTTTTATCATTTGCCTTTAAGAGGGAATTAAAACTCAATATATTTTATTTAATATCAAAGATACCGACATATCGAGAATTGCGAATGCCTTTTACATTCAAGCAGAACCGACATTTGAAGAATTACAGAAATTGATCAAGACTACTTCCGATTCAGATAACAAATTAGATGATGATGATTTAATGCAAATAATTGTAACATGTGCAAACTTTATAGGAGAAGAATTATGGACAAATCCTAATTTAAATAAAAATGCAATTGGTAGTTTACTTTCGATTTTGTAAATTTTTAAAATAATTTGTAACCTGATTTTTTTTTTTTACAAAAAAAAAGCGACGATCGAATTGTTGATTACCATACAACCAGATCGGTTTCCAACTGTCACGCATATGATCCAAACATTTGTACCAAAAATACTTGAAAAATACGTAAAACCAACGTTTATGAAATATCCTGTAAATGTCGATAAAAGAAGAAATGGAAAATCAAAAAGAAAAACAGTTGATTTTGATAGTGCGAATGAATCATGGAGAGGAGAGGTAGCACAATGTTCTAACCTTTTACTTTGGTGTATTTTACATTTAAAAGTACGTGTATATTTTAAATTACTTAATTAAAATGTAAGAGAGAATTGATATCTAATAACTAATAAATATTGATTTAAGAATTCAGAAATTGAGAAAACTATCGGACTTATTATCCCTCCAACATTATCACTTATTGATGATTATAATGTAGATTTCAAGACACGAGGTGTCTCCATATTGGATCATCTATTAAAAAAATTAAAACAAGATACTATACATCAAACAGGATTGGGTGATGTTTTTCACGAGGCTTTGAGCAAATGTTTAACTTATCAAAGTGAAACATCGCATGTTTCTTTATTACGTCAAAGCTTTTCGGCCATAATTTCATTGATTTCTTTAACTGAAAAGACAAACTCTGAAACTCGATATATTAAATATGAACAAATTTTATCTAATAATGTAGTAAAAGGTTTCATTTTTTCAGGAGATAAGATTGTGATTCGCATTATATTATTACAACAAATTCCTAAACTTGCTGAAGAATTAGGAATCGTTACAGTTAAATACATACAAGAATTAATACATGTGATATGCGATTCCTTAGAATTCCCTTTTGAATTTACCAACAAAGAACAAATGTTAGAATTACATTTGGAAGCAGCAAAAGGAATAGAAAAGATTATCGGTGTATGTTGGCCTAGGTATGTATTATTTGTACGGAGTACCTTTTTTTTTTCTTGAAATTTTTTTTTTGAAATATTCCCCCCCCCCCCCCCCCACACACAGGATATCACAATACAAAGGACTCATATTGAAGTCTACAGCAACTTCATGGAATCAATTGATACGTTTTAATTTTAATAACGAGCCGTTAAAGAAATCACTTCGTAACATATGTCAACTATTAAAATTGGCATGTGAACAAAATAATGTTAACATAGAAAAAGATATTCAGATTTTATTGGAATTAGATTATAAAGTATTTGAACCTTTAATTAATTAGCCCCGATGATATAAATTATTGCTTGAAGACCATTTTCCAACTCCGCCACCAGCAGTACCACCCGCATATTCCCATTCCCCAGGTGAAATGGGAGAATTAGAATTTATCGTCAAACTTCCATTTGAAGAAAATCCAGGTGAACTTGATGGTGTTGATGATCCAGAAGGTGTCATTATAGATGAAGTGGTGGTGCTGATTAACATAACATTGTTATTATTTGCTTGATGTACAAAATATAAGAAGATCATACTTGCTATTCCACTAACAAGAAATATCACATCAAACCATCTATGATAAAATGCTACATCAACTGATTTAAATAACATTGTAATTTTATTCCTATATACTTCTGGTAATGACATTCTTAACATCAATACAGAACTAAGAAAATACATTCCCATAATTTGTGCAAGAAATAAAACAATGTTATTTCTTGATACGGAATTTGAAACTGCTCTGAAAAATTTTAGGAATTGAATTAATAATCCTCGAATGGAAAAAAATATCATAAGTCCAACCGTAAAAAAGCTTAATTGTTGATACCAAAAATCAGTATCAATTTCTATTTCTTTGATATTAAAATAGGCAATCGTTAATGTTAACCCATATGTAATTGGATCAGTCTTTCCAACACGAAAAAGAACAATATTGACAATTGCCATTACAATCTTATAAATACAATAAATCGAGAAAATATAGCCCATGAAATTAAAATATTTTCCTTGCCATGTTTTTGAATAAAGTATCCGATCTCTTTCTTGATATAAATCTTCGATATCTAAAAATAATTGTCGACTAAGATTCTCAAGTCCTGTGATTTCTTGTCGTAACATGCTAATACTTTCACTACCCATTCCAATTCCATTTGCCATGGTATTAAACATTTTACGCATAAATCCGCCAACTCTTGAACTTTGTTCGTTTGTAGTTCTTTGTCGAACTTGTGATATTAATATACGTCTCTTCTTACTTAATATTATATCCAAATTATGAAGATATTTTTTTTCGGCCGCTTGAATGTCTGCGTCCTTAACTTGCCTTAAAAAGAAAAATAACGTGGCATAAGGACTGTTTACCGCTCCAAATCCTGACAATATTGCCATTATAGTAACACCAAGTACTCCTACGCGACTCATTCCAAATTGTATAAATGCATCATCGGGTATTGATTCTATCAAATCAGTTAAATTATTGATTTATCTAAATTATTAAAAATTTAATTGGATAACTTACTTTTTTCTGTGTTTTTAATTGGGAAGAAATCTCCGACTTTCCAAAATCCATAAAAATATGTTGACCAACATACAACTGCTATGATTATAGAATATCTTCGAGGCAAACTCTTTCGTATATTTGTCATTATAAGATATAATTGGTAAGCTGGGATCAATATTATTACAAGGAAAAGTGACACGTAGAGAGTTATTTTCCAACATATGTATCGTGAACTAAAAATTTATATTTCATAAATGTTAAAACAAGGTTTTTGCATTAAAAAAAATCATGTATATCTTTTTTTCTTTTTAATTATAAGAGAATTTACTCTTTATGCATAATGTCCATAATCTCAAAAATGATTAATTCGAACAAGGCACAGCTTGTACTGAAGGTAAGTGAAAATATTGCTTGAACGAATTGAACATCATGTCTGTCAATAGACGATTCATAATCTTTAAATAGTTTTTTTACTAAATAAACCCATCCAAATGCAAAAAATAATATTTGTGATCCAAATAGTAAACATAGATCGTATAATAATCTAAATGTAAATTCATAAACCATTGTTTCATAAAGACGAGGGAAAGATATGGCTAATTCAGGACTGATGTCAGACGTGCTACTAAGCTAAGCAGTTAAGGTACATAGGAAGAAATTCATATGATTGGCTAATAATTGACCAATTAAATTAAGCATCAATCCGTCCAATTATATTTAAGCAATAATTCGAAAGTATATTTAATATTATATTTTATATCAACTTTAATTAAAATCGCATTTTTAAGGTATATACATAATATTTTAATACTTTTTTATTAAATAGATCAATTAAATTATCAGATATATTAATTCAATTATTATAATTAAAGAAAATGTCATATTGTAAAGTAACATATCCTATAAATAATATATATAAGGAAAGTATATGGAAATAATATGTTTAAAAACATATAATAAATGTAGATAAACAGTATAATAAATTCGTAAATATTTCCTTATACTAGATACTGAAAATTGTCTTTTTTCGTATGCAAAAAAATACTGAATTTATATGTCTAATCAGTATAATGTATACGTAATTTTTGTTAAATTTTATACGTCAAATCAGTATATTATATACGTTATTTTTGGTAAGATTTTATAATATATTGTAAATATTTCCGTATATTAGATACTGAAAATCGTTCTTTTCTGTATGCAAAAAAATACAGAATTTATGTTTAATCAGTATATTGTATACGGTAATTTTGGTTGGATTTTTATTTCTAATCAGTATATTGTATACATTATTTTTGGTTGCATTTTTTTACGTCTAATCAGTATATTGTATACATCATTTTTGGTTGCATTTTTTTACGTCTAATCAGTATATTGTATACATCATTTTTGGTTGCATTTTTTACATCTAATTAGTATATTGTATACATTATTTTTGATTGGATTTTTATGTCTAAACAGTATATTGTATACATTATTTTTGGTTGCATTTTTTATGTCTAAACAGTATATTGTATATGTTATTTTTGATTGGATTTTTACGTCTAAACAGTATATTGTATACATTATTTTTGGTTGTATTTTTTATGTCTAAACAGTATATTGTATACGTTATTTTTGATTGGATTTTTACGTCTAAACAGTATATTGTATACATTATTTTTGGTTGCATTTTTTACGTCTAATCAGTATATTGTATACGTTATTTTTGGTTAAATTTTTTACGTCTAATCAGTATATTGTATAAGTTATTTTTGGTTGCATTTTAACATATAAACATTAAATTATATACGTAATTTGATTGCAATTTTATACATTTAATTATTAAATAAATATAATTTTTCAAAATTAAAAATAATTTTTATTAAAAACAAAATAAAATAAAGATAAAATAAAAGAAATTTCATTTATTCTATACAAATTAATTAATTATAATATTAAATAAGTAAATAAGAGTTTTACA
>CAMKVN010002974.1:0-11683 GCA_946474995.1 Funneliformis geosporum
CCTGTAATCTTTCATTTCCTACTTTTAGAATATAAAAAGTCTGACCCATTCTTTTTCCCTCCCTAAACTTTCGGGCTAAAATTTGCTCGGGGGAGGTTAAAGAACCAAAGAGAGTATAAGTAGTAAAGTTTTTCGGTTGGTCGGCTTGGTAATAGGAAATAATTTTTTTGCTTAGTTCAGTTAGACAGTTAGAGGAAAGTTGGTTGGTCGGAATGCCTAATTTTTGAGTTAAATATTTTTCTATCTCTTCCCGATTGGCTATTTTCTTACTTTCTAATTGGTTTCAAAAGTTAGTCATATAAGGGGTTTTAGAGTTTAAAAACCAACTAATATAATAATAAATATATGATATCTTAATTGGATATCTCCCACCGATATATAATAAAATAATTTAATATGGCAAACTTAATAATTAATTTACCAAAAAAATTAGAAAAACAATTAGAACATTTGGAAAAAACTACTGGCAAGAGTAAAGAGTTTTTTTGCCAAGAGGCTTTAATTCAATATTTAGAGGATGTAGAAGACCTTTACATGGCTCTTAAAGCCAAAGATAAAAAACTTTATACTACCAAAGAACTTTTGGATAGTCTAAAACCCAAAAAAGGAGTAACCACTTCTTCGGCTAAGTAATGTATCGGGTAGTCTGAACTAAAAAAGCCCAGCAAGGTTTAAAAAAGTTAGATTTTTTAATGGCTCAAAAAATTACCATTAAAGTGGAAAAATACTTGGTTAAAAATCCTCGGCAGTTTGGTAAACCCCTTACTAATGAATATAAAGGTTGTTTTCGTTATCGGTTCGGGGATTTTAGAGTTATTTACCAAGTTAAAGAAAAAGAATTAGTAATTTTAGTATTAAGAGCCGGGCATCGGAAAGAAGTTTATTAAATATATTATATAGTAATTAAGTATCTCCCTGAAAGTTAGGAGAAATTAGGTTTTGACATTATTGAGTTTGATAGATTTTCCTAAAATTATCTTAACTAGTAGGGAAATACTTTAATTATTTATGCCAGCAAAAAATATTTTAGCAAACTCTCTTTTTGAAATAAAGAAAATACCCAATATTGCTCCTAAATCTGAAATAGCAACTATTTTTCCACCAAAAAAAGAAATAAAAACTTTTGCTGAATTGTATGAGGCTTATCCCTCTTTATTAACTCCCTCTAAAATAAAATGCCCTGGGTGTAAAGCAAAAAGAATAGGGAAGGATAAATTAATACTGTGTGATAGTAGGTGTTTTGTTAAAAATTGGATAAAAGACCATGGCTATTTAAACAGCAAAAACAGAGAGGAAATTTTGGCTTATTTTACTTTTAAAGATTTACCCAAACTAACCCAAGAATTATTTAGAGATTTTAGTAAGCACTCTAAAAAAAAGAAAAATCGAAAACTTAATCGGCATAAAGATAAATGTTATATTCAAAATCACTACCGAGAAAAAGTATTAATTGAAATTATGGCTAGCAAAAATTATTTATTGGTGGAAAAATCAGTTGCCAAGGAAAGTGAAAATTATTTAAAATTTCCTTTAAAAAAAGTGGTGTATAAAAATTCATCCTATTCTTCTTATATATATAAGACTTGTTTTTTTTATTATACACCTACACACACGAGTACATACGATAGGGCAAATAACTCCAATAATGCTTCTGACCTAATTGTCCATTTAGAGAGGAATAAAAATAATAACCCCTCTAATGAAAATGCAAAGGAAAAAACAAACAAAAATAACCCTCCGAATACAAAAATATGGGAAAATTACAAATCAATGTAAAAATTAAGGAAAAACAAAAGAAACCTATTATATGGTCGATTTTGATTCATTTTTCTGTCTTTCTCTTTTTTTTAGTATCTTAATTTAGGGAAAATTTTTTGAGAATGGTTAGTTTGGATGAATCTCTTTAAAACTATAATATAATATTATGGTGAATGCACAAGAACATATCGTTAGCAAAAAAAAAAAAAAGATAAAATAAACTTTTGAACTCTATTCAAAAAATTTCGTGGTAAAGTAATTCGTAATTACTTAATTAACATATCGGCAATGTTAGTTTGATGACCTATTTTGCTTACTATCAATAAGATTATCCGCTTTCCAAATCCTAGCAAAATAATAGGAGAAAATGCCAATTATGCGGTTTTACTTCCCGAGTTTCTCCGAAAATTTATTACTAAACTAAACAGTAAAGAATACTTTCTCTTAGCATTGTCCTGATTGACACTTAGTTTTTTTTTAGAATATTTTCTAGGGCTGTGGGAAGAAGAATTAAAAGTCAGAGGTTCCAATTATGTAGAAGGCAAGTTGTTAAATAAATTTCGTCGTTTGACTTTTGAAGAAAAATTTAGTCGTGGTAAAGAATTAAGTGTGCTAGTTGAAGTAGACGCTCAAATTATAGGTAATAATTGAGAATTAGGACGGGATACTTTTCAGGCTATTATTTTGGTTATTCTTTATTTTATCAGCATTTATGTGGGGTGAAAAAGTTTTATCTTTCTTGGCTGAATGGTTTTGATTGCGATAATTAGTTATCTGTTCTCCCGAGCCATTGCTAAAAATGAAAGAAAATATAAAGAAAAACGGACAAAATATTCTTTACTAATCAATGAAGAAATTAATAAAGGAATTTTGATTGAAGGAATGGGACTAAATTCGCAGTATGAGCGACAAGAAAAATATTTACGTAAGAAAAATGAGAGACTGAAACTTTCTTTTAATAAGTTTTTTTCGCTTGGACAAAATTTGCCCTTTCGTTTAATGATTGCTTTTCCTCTGTTAATAGTTAGCATGCTTGCAGGAATAAATTTAGTTTTATTTTGGGCTATCGGTTGGTGGTTTAGTAAGATTACTGTAAACTGTTTAACTTATGGAAATTACAGTGCATCAGTTCAAAGAATTAACGATTTTCTTCAATTGTCAGAAAAAAACGATAATTTAGAGAAGTTGAAACTAACCAAAGAAATTAAGTCTATTACCTTCGAGAACGTTAGTTTTAAATATCAAAACAACCAAGAATGGGTTCTCCGAAGCCATAATGAAACTTTTCAAGCAAAAAAAATAAATCGATTGAGCGGTGAAAATGGAAAAGGTAAAAGCACCATTCTTTATCTTATCCTTGGATTAATTAAACCTGATAGTGGCCAAATAACCATTACTGACATTCAAGGACAAAATTATAATCTCCCCCAAGATATTAATTTACAAGCCTGACGGGAAAATAATGTTTCTTATTGCTCCCATGATAATTTGATTGAGGGGGCTTCGACAGGGCAAAGGCAACTAACTAACATTAATGAGGTTCTAAAAACCAAAAAAAATGCCGCAATATTTCTTTTTGATGAAGCGGATAACGCCTTAGACCAAAAAAAACAAATTCAATTTTACCAAAAGTTAGAGAAATTGGCAAAGGAGAAATTAGTAATTTATGTCAAACATGAAGCAAAATAAAAAAATGCTTATCCATTAACCTGGTTTGGTAAAAAATACTGAAAAAAAATCTCAATCTTAATTTTTCTAGGATTTTTGGCATTATTATTTTTAGTTTCCCAAGGCGATTTTGCTTTACTTTTTGTTTATTTCCCTTTTCAGTTTAGAACTGACTCTAAAACTGAGGCGATTTTTTTCCTTAACGGTTATCAAATTTCCATTTTGGGGATTGCGGACTTGACGAGCAGCTGAACGACAGACTTTCAAGCCGAAGTAGCCATAGAGCAAAATATTTTCTTTTCTTTGCAAACTCGACTTCACTTCTTCCAAAAATTTATTAATAGTTTGGGATGCCTTTTTTTCTGACCAGTACTTTGTTAATTCATTCAAATGAAATTGTAATTGTTTCTCATCGATATTAAGGCGAATCCGAGGTTTTTTGCGAGAATCCTTTATTTGTTTCATAATTTTATTTACTAACTTTGACTCGTTAGGAGTGCTTTTTGTTACCCTCGTAATAAGTATATCTTTGTTAATAATTTTTTCTTTTTGGCTTACCATATATTCTATTTTTAAAACAACAGAAATTAAAAGTTAGTTCATTTTTTCTACTTCTTGTTCAAAATATTCACATAAGCTATCAAATAAGAAAGTATTTTCTTGGGTACGAGTTTCATATTTTTCTCCGTGATGACCCCGTGGACAATGGTGCCAAACTAGAAAGGCATGGGCGAATTCATGGGCGATTGTTTCCTTATCAGGATTAGTTCTTAACCGAATAGTGATTTCCGTGACACGCGAGTTGGCGATTTTTCCGATTTCTTCCTTAATTTTTTCTCTTGTTTTGCAAATTTCTTCTTCGGTTTTGGATTTGGTCTCTTCGGCAACTAAACCATGGTCTATTTCTAGTTTCTTAACTTTTTTTTCTAGATTTTGGAGGTTTTTAATTTTGTCGCGAATATCGCCAATTTTATTTTTTCAAATAGTGCAACCTAAATCTTCCTGACAATGATGACAGTTTTCTTGGCAAACCTCGTATTTAAAAATTACTTCGGGTAAAAATTTTGCTTTTAGTTTTTCGATAATTTGGTTCATATTAAAGTTTTTTTATTTTTTAATTAGTTCCACTAAGTTAAGATCTAGATTATCCGGGTTAATAAATTTTGAACACTCAGCAAGTGAACTAGTGGTGATATATAAACCAATTTTAGGTCGGGTAACAGCGGTAAAAAATAAGTTTTCTTCTTCTCTTTTTTCTCAATCATTCAAGAATTTCTCTTTTTTGGGTAAAACCTTTTGGTCACAAAAAATGAGAAAAACATAGTCGGCTTCTAAACCTTTCATGCCGTGAATAGTAGAAAGAATAATACCGGGGTGATTTTTTACTTCCTCTAACCGGGAAATAAATTCGTTAATTTGGTCTCGGGTTAAAGGTTGATTAGGGGGCAAGTTCTCGTCAATTTTTTTTACTATTTCCGCTAACTGAAAGATACTATTTTCAGAAATTCTACAACTGGCTAGAAAACTCCTCAAAGAAAAGAATTCTAGATTAGTCGAATTAGTTTCTAGTTCTTTTTTTTCTACTTTTAGGGCACTTTTTAGTAATCACTGACGATGTCGCTCACCTTTTTGGTTAGCAGTATGCTCTTTTAATTTTTCAGAAGCCGAACCTTTAAAATGCTGCTTGACTTGACGAATAATATCATTAATTGTTATTTCGCTTATGTTGGTCTTTATACCTTTTTTATCTAGCCAATGTTGGAGTAGTTTGCCAATTCACCCTTGGCGATAAAGTATGGCTTTAGAAGTAGCAGGATTATCCAATTTATTGATGATAGAGAGAATAGTGTTCATATGTTTTTCGAGTTTTTTCATCCGAATCTTGTCCTTCGCCAAGTTTGAGTTTTTTAATTCCGGATTTTTTTCCAACTCTATCTTAATGTCAATTAAGTCTTGAAGACTTAATTGATAATCTAACTCTTGGCCAATCACAATTATTTGTGGCTTCTGGTTTGTTTTAGGTTTAGTGGTCTGAATTGAGGACCGATAAGTCATAAATTTTTGGATGAAATGGTTAGCAAAGTCCGCTATTTCAGGAGTTAAGCGAAAACTGGTAGCAATAACGCTGTGAGTTTGAGAGGGAAAATAATCTTCAAGCAACTTAAAAATATCAGCCTGGGCACCGGCAAAACCAAAAATATTTTGTTTGGGATCGCCCACAAAGGTAAAATTAGTTCTTTCACTACCAAATATTTTTATAATTAGATGCAAAGTTTCTACTTTTAAATCCTGACATTCATCCACCAAAATGTAGTCAAATTCGGGTCAAATTTTTTGTTCAGATTGGTTAATAAGGTTATTAGCATTAGTAATTAGGTCCTCAAAATCTAGCCAAACATTTTTGGCCTTGTCCTGTTTACAAGCAGATTCTAATAGGGCTAAGAGTTTGGATTCGGGCGGAAGCAAATTAGAAATTTGATTTAAGAAAGAGGAATAGTTAACTTCATAACGACAATAAGGAACATCCTCTCTGGTTAAAATAACATTTTCAGGTTCAGAGGAGGAAAAAATTTTTCATAACTCTTTTCAACTTAATTCTGTCCAATAATTATCCTCAATACGGCGAAAAAGATAATTAAAAAGTTTTTTCTTGCGAGACTTGATGGCTCCTAAAGATTTTCAAGCAAACTTCTGGTTTTTCTCATCATGAGAGATTAAACCTTGCTTCTTTTCTACCCGCTGAGTAGCAGTTAGCACGTGAATTCTTCTTTCTTCTTGAAACTGTTTTTTAATGACCAAATCATTAATGCCGCTAGCTAGTGAGTGAACTGTACAAACCAAAACTAGCGGCTTCATTTTTTCTAAATAAGTCGGGCATTCATTAGGAGAAGTACAAATGTGTTGGTGATCTCATAATGGCTGAATATGTTTCAAGCGTTTATAACACTTTAATCCGCGAGCATTCAATTTCGCCCTTATTTCAGCGGCAATGTTTTTTCCATAAGCCAAAACTAAAATTACTTTTCTTTGCCATCGACTCATTCCTTTGTTTCCCTGCTCCGCTTTTAATAAAAATTCATGAATGAAAAGCACTCGCTGTTTCAAAACTTCGGTTTTGCCAGTACCGGGGTCAGCATTAATCACTAAATTTTTTTGATTTAAAGGATGTTCAGCACATTTTTTCTGCTCTGGGGTTAATTTGATTTCACCATTCATAATATATTATATTTTACCAAAAAGTTAAAAGTGGCTGCAATTTTTCTACTAGCTTGCATTTTTTGCCAAAGAGTTATATTTTTATTTTTTGCTCTGTGAACAGAAAATAATTCGCTAGTTTGCTAAAATAAAAATATGGTCAACTCTCAAGTATGACTAGAAAGTCAAGAAGAATATATAATACCAAAGAAAAAAAAGAGCAAACGACTGAGTTAAATATTAGTGGATTATGAGGAGAACTTGACCTATCTGAGTTTATTATTTCGAGGTAATTGATTAACCAATTACTTTTCCTGCCAACCCAACCCTATCAATTTAAAAGAATTATATTTAGGAGGATGCAATATTTTTTAAGTAATATGAAGAATTTAAAAGTACTTGAAATCATTGATAACGATTTTGATGAAGTTAATCTTGATAAGTTGCCTAGGAGTTTAGAAGATATTAGTTATTCTGCTCTTAGACCAGATTGTAAATTAACTGAAATTATTCCTGAATTAGACAAAATTAAATACGGATTTTGTGTCGGCAGATTGGCTCGCAATAGTGCTGAGAAAATTTATTAGTTACTGAGACCAAGTTCACAAAAAACAAATCCTTAAAATATATATTATGAATACATTTGATTCAAATATAAAAATATCAAGAGCAAGTGGTGACTTGTTCGGAAAACCTTGCTAATATTCATTTAGAATTGTATCGCCTAGAGTATTTTTCTTCTAGGTCGAGCAATAAAAAAGTCCAAGAAGATTATGAACTTTATGGTCAAAGAAAAAAATGAGGTGAGGAAGATTTGAAGGAAGCGAGAAAGGCACTAGATAAAGCACAAAAATTAAAAGAAGAAATCTATAAAGTTTATTGGAGGTTTAAGGAAATGGAAAAATAGTTGCTAAAATAAGTTTATATTAGTTGGTGTAATTAAATACATAAATCCCAAAATTAATTACTCGCGAGAGTCTAATGGCTTTGGTAAAACAACTATTATTGACTTACTTTTTGGACTTTACCAGCCAACTGGGGGGAAATAATTATTAACCAAAGTTATAAATTAAAGGAATTAAACCTACTAAAATGGCGAGAGAAAATTGCTTATGCGGAATCCTCTAATCTGGTTAAATCCAATTTATCCTTCGGACAAAAACAACTGACAGATTTACAAAATACAATAGAAAAAAACAAAAAAATCTATATTTTTGATGAAGCCGAAAATAATTTGGATGTGAAAAACAAAAATATTATTGATAAAAAGTTGGAAAGTTTAGCCGATAAAAAAATAGTAATTATAATGAAAGCAATTTAATACTAGAAAAAAATAACAAAAAAACTACTGCTAAATTTTCGCTCTCAAATTCTCGGCTCTTCTTTTTATTATTACAATGTTAGAATCAAATATCAGTAATTCAATAACTAAAACCCTTTAAATAACTGAATTTTAGAAGTAAATCGGACTGACATAAATTATCGATAATATAATAATGATTAAAAATGAGCGAAAAAATTAGAAAATTATTTTTATTTGTATTGTGTGGGAAAATAATTTTTAAAATATTATATTATTACAAATAAATTGAAATTAGAAATAAATGATTTAAATTTTTCATATGGAGAAAGAATAATTTTTTGCGATTTACAGTTACAAGTTTTCTCCGGAGACAAAATAATTATAGTGGGAGAAAATGGCGTTGGCAAAACCACTTTGTTCAAAATTATAAAAGGTTTGGTTTGCTCTTTTGATGGTTCAGTAAAAAGCGAAGGCAATATTGGTTATCTTCCGCAATCATTTGAAAACTTTTGTCCTGCTAGCAGCACTTGGGAATACTTAATCAAAGAAACTAACAACTCTGAATTAATTAGCTTACAAAAAAGCCAAGATAAAGAAGATAAGAAAGGATGAGAAAGACAGTTTAATTACTTAGGCGGATTTCGATTAATAAAAAATATATCACAACTACAACTTGCTCCGTCAATTTTAGAGAGAAAATTTTCCACTCTCAGTGGTGGAGAGAAAGTAAAAGTCCATTTGGTGGCTTTATGCTTTCAAGACCCCGACATTCTTTTGTTGGATGAACCCACCAACCACCTGGATGAAGCAGGAATTAAATGACTAGAAAAATTTTTGAAAGGCTACCAGGGAATTTTGCTTATGATAACTCATGACCGATATTTAATTAATCAAACCGCTAATTATATTTCTGAACTTTCTCCGGAAACACACCAATTAACTCACTTTCGCGGCAATTACCGAAATTATTTGCAAGAAAAAGAAAGGCAATATTTAAGGTTAAAACAAATCCGCGAGCGGCAGGAAAAGGAAATAAAATTCATTACTAGGAAATTGGATGATTTGCACATTAAAAAATCTTCTTATGCAGTAGACAAAATTAAAAGACGAGAAAATAAAATGGGATTTGACGCCCGAGGTGCTCGAAATCAGAAAAGCCATAGGCGGGTTGTCAATCAACTAAAAACTAAAAAAACTAATTTAGCAAAAAAATTGGTAGAAGTGCCATTAATGTTTCGCCGTAAACTAGAAATTGATTTTCTTTCCGATAATAATCTTCTCTCAGAAAATTTTCCAATCCAACTACAAAATATTAGCAAATCATATCAAGACAAAACCCTCTTTAAAAATCTATCCTTAAAACTTAAACCGGGTGAGAGATTAGTTATTAAAGGAACCAATGGAAGCGGAAAAAGCACCTTGTTAAAAATCATTATGGGAATAGTTCCAGCAGACGAAGGAAAAATATCTATTCCTGAGCAAGTTAAGTTAGGTTATTTAGACCAAGAACAAGAAAATATAAATTTAAACCAGACAGTTATCCAATTGTTAGAAAATGACCCATTTATCAAACTAGAAAGGAAACAGATTCTCCAAAAATTAGCAGAATTTGGTTTTTTTTATCCCCAAGAATTATATTTGCCTTTGTCCCAGTTAAGCATTGGTGTCCGCCGCAAAATTCAATTAATTCAAGTCATTCTCCAAGGGGCAGATGTTTTGATTTTAGACGAACCAACTAATCATATTGATTTGCTAAGTTTAGAAAAAATCGAGAGTCAGTTAATAAAATTCCCCGGACCTATTTTGACGGCTTCTCACGACCGTTACTTTATCCAAAAAGTTTGCAATAGAGTAATGGATATTGAAGAATTCAGCCCAAAAAATTAAAGCAAAATTTTCCTAATAAAATGATAAACCTAATTTGAGCCATGGACCAAAATTATCTAATTGGAAAAGATAATAAACTACCTTGAAAAATTCCTGCTGAAATGAAATATTTTTCGCAAATTACTTCTAGGAATATAGTTTTAATGGGTGCTAAAACTTTTGAAAGTATTGGTAAACCACTGAAAAATCGCCATAACATAGTTATTACCCGCAATAAAGAAAAATACAAGAATTGGCAGGATAAAAACTTAATTTTTGCCAGCGATTTAAAAGGAGTTTTAGAAACCTACAAAGGAAATAAAAACCAACATATTTTCGTGATTGGTGGTCGGGAAATTTACCAGCAAACTTTTTTTGTGGCTGATTATTATTATGTTTCAGTAGTAAAAGGAACTTGTGAAGGCGATACTTATTTTCCTTTTCCAAATTGAGAGGAAGGCAAAAAACGAGAAAATTATTCGTTAGAAAAATTATTTGAGGATTACAAATTAATTAAAAAAAAGGAATTTTCTGATTTCACTGCTTATATTTATAAAAAAAATTTAAAATAAGTATTATTACAATATGCGAAATCAGTGTCAGAGTTAATATAGTAGGGGATAAAGGTAACGATTATTGATAAAGAAACAAGGCTAAGGAAACCGTATCCTAATATGGAATTGAAAACTATGGACTAAATATCCATGGTCTTTTTTGGTAGCATTTTGATTAGTAGGTGCTATTGTTTAGACCTTAAAGAAAACCGACTACATAACTTAGGGGTTTTCTTCATAATTTTACCCCCCAGGTCTCTTTTAAGAGGAAAGGGGAGCCAAATTAATTTGTGTGTTTTTTGGTCTCTTCTTTTCTCTACTTAATAACTTCTCCAAACTCTTTGTTTTCAAGGGATTTAAGTATTTAAATTGCTGATATTTAACTCTAATAGGGTAATAACTATAAATGTGAACCATGGCAATCTCGCAAAAAAAAAAATGGTTGCTATTCTAGCAATAATTAGTTTAGTAGCGATTGGTAGTGCTATTTTCTTTTTCGCCTCTTCTCCCAACCACAAAATAAAGAAAATAAACCGGAATTAGAAAAATTTTTGTTGGAAAAAAGATTAGAACTCAAAAAAATTTTTGTCTTTTTAAAATATTAGTATTTAGTTTGGTCTTTTCTGTTAGATACTACAAATACTTCCTAAACTTGTATATTTAACAGTCCACTTCACGAAGTTTTTTTTCTGGTAAATATTCATCTTCTTTCTTATCCCATGAAGTAAGCAAAAAGTCCTCAGAAATAAGATAGCACTTTGTTACTTTAAAGCCTTCACCTTTTCAACTCCTCTGTTTTTTTTGATAGTCAACTTCCCTTCAATATCCCAACAAAAGTGAAAATTTCCCAACTAACTGTTCTTGGTAAGCAATAATATCTCAAACTCTCTTGTCAGGAAAACTTTTTTCAGTGTAACTAACTCAAAATGGCTCTTCTGAATTTTCCATCTTTCAAATTACATAAGGGTGCTTCAAATTTTTGGCATCTTCTCTATCCAATTCTACGAATTTTGCTATTGTCTGCACCATATTAATCACTTTTTAATTTTAGAGATTGACATTGTAATAGACTTATTTTTTGTATGTCTCTCAAAACTAGACAGAACCTTTTTTTAAAATATTTATTTTCCATCCGCAGATTCCCCTACGGATACCTTGTTACGACTTAACCCCAATCACCAATCCTACCCTTGTCGGCTTTCTCTCCCTTGCGAGAGTTTCCCTTGCGGGAGCCGGTTTCAGGCAGCATCGATTTTCGTGATTTGACGGGCGGTGTGTACAAGACTCGAGAACGTATTCACCGCAACATGGCTGATTTGCGATTACTAGCAATTCCTAC
>CAMKVN010002975.1:0-11683 GCA_946474995.1 Funneliformis geosporum
CAATGATATATTAAAATAAAGTTATTCTAAAGTTTTAATTAATAAAATTATTAATAATTGCATTAAAAAATTTCAAAGATAGCTTTTACAAAGTAAATTTAGTAACAGATGAATTTTTACTATTAAACTTAATAAAATAATTCTGCAATTTCAGTTTTACTAAGAAAACTTAGTAATAATCACCATTGCAGCTTCGGTTTACTAAGAAAATTTAGTAATAACTGCTATCACAGCTTCAGTTTTACTAAAAAAACCTAGTAATAATCACCATTGCGGCTTCAGTTTTACTAAGAAAACTTAGTAATTACCGTCATCACGGCTTTTGTTTTACTAAGAAAACTTAGTAATAACTATCATCACGGCTTTTGTTTTACTAAGAAAACTTAGTAATAATTGCTATCTTAGCTTTGTAATAATTTTATTAGTAAAAAAACGTTTCTGAAGCTGTGGACGTGTTTTTTACTAGGTTTCTTTGTAAAATAGTGTCTTCAAGGCTGCGAAAGCATTTTTTAATATGTTTTCTTAGTAAAATAACATCTCTGAAGTTGCGAAGGCGTTTTTTACTATATTTTTCTTAGTAAAAAAGGCATTTCCGAAGCTGTAAAGGCGCTCTTTACTATAGTTTTCTTAGTAAAAAAGCATTTCTGAAGCTGCAGAGGCACTTTTTACTATGGGTTTCTTAGTAAGAACCACTTCTGAAGCTTTGAAGATGGCTTTACTATTGATTCAAATCAAATCAAATATTTGAATACTTTATTTGAATTTGATTGAATAAAATCAAACATTAATTTGGATTTGATCAAATAAATCATTTTTTGATTTGAATTTAATCAAATCAAATCAAATATTCAAATATCAAATTGAATTGCGGAACCCTAGAAATGATAATCAATTTTTTTAACTAATTAAAAGAAAGTCTTTCTATAAACTTTATGCATAATTATCATTGCTTTTATCTATAATAATACAAACAGTTTTAGCATTAAAAATTAATTTTAAAGTATCAACAAGTTTGTGAAAAACTCTATGCAAGTATAATTGACGCAAAGTTGGTACTTTTGAAATTGCTTCTTCTTCTTTTAAGTGTTTTAAAAAAGAAAATAAGTGATTTACTTTTTCTAATATGATATTTGCATTAGCAAATGCTTTTATTAAATCTTCTATCATTACTTTTTTTGATTCTGGGACAAATAAATTATTTGTAATGTTTGTTGACTTTTTAACTTTTTCATTTATTTCAAAAATTTTTTTTTATAAAAGATATTTTTTGCTTACACAATATGTATCTATTGTTGATTTATATTTCCATTCTACTGAAAGGTTACAATAATTACAAAAAAAGTAAACTATTATCAATGCGAAATACTTTTTTGTATTTATCAACTCGTATATGAGCTGTTATAGAACTGACTTTTCATTTAGACGTTATTTTAAACAAAGAACAAAGTTGTTTATGATTTTTATAATTTTACTACTTATAGTTTAATAGATTTACAGACATGTTAAAAGATTATTTATACTGCGTATTATGTGTTTTATTGTGTTTTATTGTACATAATTATGCATACAAATAATGGGTCAAACAATTTTGTGATGATGATAGGAAATTTTATGTTTATCATAAAATTTTATGAGATTTATGATATTTTGTGAAATGCTATAGATCATGACATCCCTAGTTGCGAACATGTTTTTTTTATAAGGTTTCTTAGTAAAAAATGTTTCTGAAGCTGCAAAGGCATTTTTTATTATGTTTTCTTAGTAAAATAACATTTCTGAAGCTGTGAAGGCGTTTTTTACTATATTTTCTTAGTAAAATAACATTTCTGAAGCTGCGGAGGCATTTTTTTACTATGTTTTCTTAGTAAAATAACATCTCTGAAGCTGTGAAGGCATTTTTTACTATGTTTACTTAGTAAAATAACATCTCTGAAGCTGCAGAGGCATTTTTTACTATTTTTTCTTAGTAAAATAATATCTTTAAAATTACAAAAGCATTTTTATTATGTTTTTCTAATAAAATAATATTTTTGAAGCTGTAAAAGCATTTTTTACTATGTTTTTCTTAGTAAAAAAAGCATTTCTGAAGTTGCAGAGGCTCTTTTTATTATGGTTTACTTAGTAAGAACTACTTCTAAAGCTTTAGAAATAGCTTTACTATTGATTCGAATCAAATTAAATATTTGAATATTTGATTTGAATTTAATCGAATCGAATCAAACATTAATTTGGATTTGATTAAATAAATCATTTTTTAATTTGAATTTAATCGAATTAAGTCAAATATAAATTTATATTTGTATTTGATTTGATTTTCAAATTTAATATTCAAATATCAAATTGAATTGCAGAATCCTAATCATATATATCTATATGTCGAATATGTCTAATTAATCAATTATGTTTAATATATCAATCAGATATATCATATATGTAAGTATATCAGATTTGTCAAATTGGTCAATTATCTACATCACATATACTATGCAATATTTATCTGTTCAAAATATCAAATTTTTTATGCATAATAATCTGATAATCTTTTTTTACAATTTTTAATAAAACATGTCATTTCATAAATAACATAAGAAAAGATTATTAAAATATAAATATTATACTTATATAATAATGCAAAAAAGGTAATATATATATGACAAAGTAGTTAAATTAAACTGATATTATACTAAAGACTATCTTAATCATCATATTAATAGTTAAAATTCAGAAAGAAGTTATTGAATTTTTTCATTATAATAAATTGTGATCTTCAAAATAAAGATTCGTTATAGTAAGATTCAACTATATATACTGACTAAAGTTATAATACAAACAGTTCATACTGTATAAGAGTTTAATCCTAAATGAGAATGATCTTTACCTAATTGATCAATAATATTTCAGATATTTCAGATTACTTAAATTTCCTTTTTATTTATATTATTAATATTTAATATATATTATGTCTAATTACAAAAGTATATCATTTTAAATTTTTTTTATGTTCTATCGAATTTACTTTGGACTTTAAACAGATCCCATTTCCTAGTAGTATACTTTTTGATTCTCAATATATAGTATACAAAACTTATGAATTTTATTACATTTTAAAATTTTTATAACTAATATTATAAAATTAAATCAGTTTTTACATATCAACTTCTTTAATAAAATTCTACCTTTTATTTTAATTACAAACCTAACTATTAATTGTTATACTCTTTATTTACAAATTTATAGTATAATATTAATAGATACTTGACTATTTTATTCTAAATATTTAATTAAAATTTAAAAATTTATTTTAGCTTTATATTTTTCATATCTTAACAAAAATCTTTAATATTTAATCGTTAATTTGAATACTTTTTATCTGGAAATTATTAGTAAATAAACTTACTATCGAGAATTATTAATTTTTTCTTTAAATTTCTTTTTTAATATATAAATCAAAAAATAATAAACGATTTTGGCCGGAATTACGGCATTAAGAAATTAACCGTAAAAAAAATACGTGATCGACTAATTTGACTTCCGGATTTGGGTTTCTATGACCGAATTATTATAAATTATTCGGTAATTATATATTTTTCATAAAAACGTAATTTCAAAAGTAAGCAATATAGCCATGATGAAAATATTACGAGATTATGATAATGATGAAAAGAACGAATGAGAAATTTCATTATATTTTTAATGATGTAATTTGAACGCTTATAGCCAAATACTTTTGTTATAAAAACCTTTGACTTTTCCTTAGGTTCAGAATTGCGTAAAGAAATATTTTTTTACATTCTGTCAATAAAAATATTTTTCATCCTACTAATATATTATCAAAACCATGTCTAATCCTCACCCACGAACTAATGACCCAGATCGTGCTGCGCTTGAACGTGAAGCAATTCAAGCTCGTGATAAAGCTGAGCAAGTTGCCGAAGCTCTCAGGTACAACCATAAGTAATCTATCTCATCAATTTTTTTTTTGTGGATAGGGAAAACAAAATATATTAAATATTTTAAATCGGGAAAATCACTTTATATGAATTTCTGAAATAATCTCTCATTCTCCTCATTATAGAGAAGGAAAACTTCCTTCAAACCAACAGATCACATCTGCTATTGAAACAATTCAAGAATCTGATGTTATTTATGATTCCGCACGCGGAATGTCTCCTTTAGGCAAACGAGTACTGGTGAGTACCGAAAAACTTTTAGAGAGCACGAAGAAGCTGTTAGAAGAAAAGAATGTTGGAGATGAATTACAGAATATTTTCTATTATGGTAGTCAAGCAACAAGAGACGCTAGCGGTAAGCTTTCGAACAAGTTTTATTTTTACGGCTTCAAACTATTATTTATATTTTAATCACTTGACTAGATTCTGCAACAATTCCCCAGGATATGAAACAGAAAGTATCTACCGAGGCTTCTACTTCCCAATCAATGATTCAAGATGCGATTAAAGAAGTCATTTTAATCCCACAACTACTCATCACCAGTTCAGAATTCAGAAAATTAATTAATGATATCCATAGTATCATTCAGGATTCGCTTTTACGAAATGTTCCAGGCAAAGAACCACCAACAGAAACAGGTCCTGAACTTGGAACTGATCAAGAAAAGTCAATTCAAGAAGCAAAACAAGAAACTAAACAACAAGCACGGGAAAGCACTTATCCTGTTGCAAAGACAGCCGCCAAAGTTTCTGGAGCTCATATAAAGGAATTTAGTGAGGGTAATAAAAGTCTTCAAGAAGCTGCTACTGGTGGAGCAAAGGAATTAGCAATGCGTGTCAAAGACACAGTTGTCAATATTCAACTTACCGAAGAACAACGTGATAAACTTGTGGAAAGATTCAAGAATGTGATGATCGAAACTCAATCGAGACCCGAATACCAACAGGCTCTTTCAAACATCATCAATATCGTTTCTTGTATTACTCAACAATCAAAAGAGGTGTCTGGTCACGTTGCAAATAAAACAAAAACACAAGTGCAAGAAAGTACTGATGAAGAATCTCTCCAAATAGCTAAGCAAAATGCTAAGGATTTAATTGAGAATTTCGCTAATCGCAAATCGCTTGATCCTTTGATCAATGCTTTGAGAGAACTTGGTAGTAGGATTAAAACTGATGAAGATTTGAGATCATACTTCAAAGATCTTCAAGACTTTATTCTTTCTTCATTACGTGATACTCAATTTGTTCAACAAACTGATTACAGGGAGCACGGTTCAAGGCTTATTGACACTGGACGACATTTATTACTTGAGAGATACTCTGATACCACTCAACATATAGTAGACGAAGCTAGTGCATTCAATCAAGCCTTGCAGGAAGACAGAACGACAGCTCAATGGACTAGCGACTTCGAGAATTTAATTCGTGATATGTTTTTGGATGAGAGAGGTCAACCAACTGTGAAATTCGAACTCATAAAAGATTTCGGTAAAATCATTCCTGTTGTTGCCGATAAATTAAAATATTTACCTCTTCCCAGGATTGAAAAGTAATGATTTTATTTTCCTTATCTCAAAAAAAAAAACAAAATCGAGTAAATGATTTAACATTAATCGTATTAATATATTTTTTAGCTCTGATGAAGAATATGATTACATTTTTGATAATGTTGTTCTTTATCTTTCTGAACTCATGCCAAAACACTTGCATATGAGCTTCACATCAGATATAAATCTTGATCGAGAAGAAAATGACGTTGTACAGAACACCGCATTTATAGAAATGTAAGTTTAAAGTAAATCCAACATTAGAGATGTCATACTTGCTTTGCTTATTTCCTTAATACATATAGTTCGAAATTACGTGCCGATGCTCGTAATATCGCATTCTATTACAAGAAGAAGAAAGGTCTCATTAACATGATGGATGTAAGTAACTGTATTCACGTACTCGCTCACATATCAAAAATCTAAACTCATGAATTCCAAATTAAATAGGTCGGATTGGTAGACTTCTCAATTCCAAAAAATGGCTTAACAATTAAAGTTAAGCTTTTATTGAATCTACCTAGCGATTCAAATCCATCCCTTGACATCAAAGTTTTAGAAGCCGACACCACTATTGACAGCTTGACACTCAAATTACATGATACAAAGCATGAGTAAGTCTTATTCTGATTTAATGATTTAATTTGTCATTATCTTAATAATTAAGTAAATATTTGGTTGTACTTTTATTAGTTTCTTGTACATTTTATTGACTCCTTTAGTCGAAAAACGTTTGAAAAAACAGTTGGCTAATATGGTTACAGACAAAGTGATTAAATTCTTTAACTATGTGAAAGATAGCATTACCAATCTTCAATCGCAAGTTGGTGAATTACAAAAGAAATCTCTTGAAACCAAGCGCAAAGACAAAGGAGCTGTTCCACAAGGTAGTGAAGAAAAATTGAAACAAAGTCAAGCTTGGCAGAGTCCGGCTTTTAATCCCGCTCTTAAAGCTCGAGAGGAATAATTTAGTATTTTATGCATCAAAAAAGGGTTGCAAAGAACGTATTTATCAATCTTTTTATTTAATAATTTATTCGAATTTTATTAAGTAGTACATAAGGATACTTTTATTTATTTGCGAACAATGGCATTTAATAATAAAAAAAAATCATTACAATTAAATAAAAAATCGTTGTTAAATTTTCTTTGCCTTGAAAAGGATATGTTCAATTACAAGTCGAAGTAGAAGATAAGCCTATAGTCCAATGATAAATTCCAATAGTTAATATCATTGCAACCTGGCCCATTAAGACAGAAACTAATGCATATTTGTACGCATGTTTTCTTGGAAGCCGTGTGATTTCGTTCTAAATGATGTAAAAAATGTGTTTGATTTCTCGTGCTATTTCCAAGTTAAAAATATTTTAAACTTACGGCAAAAGAAGAAATTGTCGTAAGACATCCTATTAAATGTAAAAAAAAAAGGTTGGAATTATAAAATTGCAAAATTTCAATTTTTTTTAAATTAAAATTACCACAAAATCCGTTAGCAAGTCCTTCAATAATTTCGCAACTTAATTGTGAAGAAACAATACCATTGCTTAATAGAAATAAGATTCCAAGAACTATAGAACCTGACAAATTTGCGGCAAAAGTTCCCAACGGAAAATGTTTTTTCAAGGTATTATATTTAGATAAATAACATCTAATCGAGGTTCCTTAAAGGGAGAAAAACATTTATACATATATTTTATCACAGGAAAGAATGCAAATTGTATATACCTATTGGAGCGAATACAGTAGCAAATATTATATTCCTATGTACTTGAACTGTACTGGCTAAAGCAACAACAAGAATAAAAGAAACAATTCCGAATCCAAGACATAAAATATCCGCAATAGTAAATTCATTTAATTTAGAAGGTTTTTGAACGATTTTGTATAATTTTCCCAAACGAATTTGATGTCTTGGAATTATTATATCTGCTAAATGTTCTCCAAACTTCAATCCTGTCACGGACATTCCTATTGTAATTCCGATGTCTGCAAGAGATGCAAGAACCTATAATTTAGAAATAATGGATCTTTTAAGAAAATTTGCTATTTTTTTTTTTTTGAGACGAAAAAATTTGAAGGATTGGTGTACATTATATGCAACACTACGATGAGGAATGTGCTGTGAAGTATATTCATTGAAAATCAAAAGAATCCATGAAGAAAATGTTGTTATAGATCCACAAAAGCCTGTTGTCAGCCCTATATATAAAGGAAGATAACTAATTGAATCAATTAATAATACATATTCATTTAATATTCCAAATATTTTAATCACTGTTTTTACCTTTCCATAATGAAACCGTTCCTTGCTATGCAAAAACCCATTATTACACATCCAACAAATTGTGGGTATATTAATGAAAACACTGGTGTTCCAGGATACGAATGAAGATTAATAAGTCCGATACGAATAAGAACTCCAATAATTGAAAACGGAATAAGAATTGCAAAAACAATAGCTTTTCTTTCGATTAATTCTGTTGATAATTCTTCAACTTCTTTTTCTTCTGCTTGAATAGTTTCATCCACATCAGAATTTTCTACATTCTCGGCTACAGCTAAAACGTTTGATAATGTATTTGAAGAACTTATATTATTTTTATTGAAATCGTTAACTGATAAATCTTGCATTTTTAATCGAGAGTTTTCTGTTTCCTATTCTAAATATAGCTCTTATCGTAATAGGAAGCTTGGCATATTATGTTATACAAATTATGTAATCTTTTATTGTGATTCAAATTAATTGTAACCCGTGGGAGAATCCAATAAAATGATATATCAGATCGGTTGATGATTTGGCGATAACGCATGATAAGTATTTATGTTTTATTTTTATTTATTAAGTATGATCATAAATAAATTAATTTAATCATTTATTTTTGAACAATTACAGTCAAACCTTAATATAGCGAACCCTTGATATAGTGTATATTAAATATACCTTACTATTATAATGAATTTTTTTTAATGAATTTAATTGGCTAGTTTACGATCTTATAACGAAGTTGAGATCCGGACCCTAGAGTTCTTAAGAGTTCACTGAACAAAGTAAATAATATTGAAGTTTTTTTTATAGTATTTAATAAGTAATATAGGTTAATTTATAGATAAATAACAATAAATGAAATAGCTGTTTATGACTCTCTAATCTAATTAAGTTAAAGAGTCATAAACAGATTAGAATAGATTATGAAGTTTATACCGTTACATATTCATTTTATACTGTTATACTGTAGGTTTATTTTTATACTGTTACCTATCCTGTGAATCATGTAAATATTCATGCATTTTTTTCTATGGATTTTTATTATTAAAAAACCATTTTTCTATGGTTTTTATTTACAAGAAGTTAGTTATCTGTTGATTAGATTTTAAATTCTTTGGATTATTATAGAGGTATTTATAAATTAACCTACTTCTACAACTTTTTATTGCTTATTTATAGGTTGCCTATTGTCTTTTTTATTATTAAAAGATTGTTCATATATTGGTACCTTTTATTACCTATTTTGATTAATAAAAATGAAACACTTAATACTAATTTTACAATTATACTATTTGTTTTTTTTTGCTACTAGAAGTCATGTTTTGTAGATATAAAAGCTGATTTGACTAGCCCAATATTCAGGATACTTGATTTTTAGATTTCAGCATTTTTGTTAATAAAATAACCTTTAGTCTATAACCATCTCAGACTGTACTATTTTAGTATAGATACTATGTGTCCTTTTAAAAGAATTTTTGCATAGGTAGCTAGCAATAGAAGAATTACTTTAGGCTATATAGAAGCATCGCCCCTATATTTAATCTAATTAATATTACAGAGTTTATAGGATAGTATTATAAGATTTGCCTAAATGGTAAACTAGTGAAATGACTATTGTATCCATTTCGTTAAACTATCTAAAAATTGAACTTAACCTTTAATCTTAATAACAGGTTAATTAGATAATGCAATCATATTATTTGCTAAAGATATGTCGCAATTTATTTGCTAACTCTTAATTGTTAGATAAGACATAAAATGCTCAAGTTATACTAACTTATAATATTAGCAATTTCATTCTTGCTTATAGTATGATCTTTCTGTTATATAATTAAAAGAATATTTATGCTAATTTTTTTTATCATTAGTATAGAATCACTAGTTTTATATATTAACTAATAACAGAATTGATAATATGTGGGTCTTTGTAATAGAAAGAGGGAAACTACCAGGAAAATCAATTTTCTTTTATATGCTAAATATGATTTTTAGGCTTGAAATATATTCAAATTTAGTATTAACTTATTTTTGATTTTCTGGCAGTTTCACACTTTCTATTGTAAAGGCTCTATATATTGATTATGCTTCTGAAGAATTATAAGTTATTTTATTTCTTTTTTGATTAGTATTACTAATAACACTAGTAAAAAAATAGTAAATTTTAGAAAAAATTAAATTATTGTATAGTATACTGTATACTATAAAAAAAGTAAAAAAAAATTAAAATTCAGATTTCTCTAATAAGATTAATAATACTGATAATACCTATTAATAATAGTTTCTTATAACATAGAAATCTTAAAGAGCTTATCATTTACATCACTAACTTTGATCACTAGATTTTCTAATAATACTAGTAATAAGTTGTATTATTTTATATCACTTTATTTATACCTAAATTATCTACTATTTCTTATATCAAACTAATTCAGCCAGCTTTTTTGATAAACTATTATATTTATGATACTTTTTAATATAAATATTACAGAACTCTGAACTATATTAATATAACATACATTTGAGTTTGCGTAGAGTTTATATGTAAACTTTGCCAAAAGTTGCTTATTTTTACAAATTTACTTATCCTACATACTCCATTATCTCAATAATCAGTGATTCAATATTAATGAAATTTATACTATTGGATTCGCCTAATCGAGAGAAATCTAATGGTAGTAATTTCATCTTTCTAGCATTAATATTGGCTGATTTATACCATACAATATAATTTTAATTGTGTGTTCATGCTACATTTGTGAGTTCTATTAGTATAGTTCGGGTCCTAAATAATTATACAAATACCTTGCCATCCAATAATCTAATTTATATGAACTTTTTTTATTTTATAAGCCTTTTTAAACTCTATAAAATAAAAAATAATTATTCAAATTGGATTACTAAATATTAAAATGATTGTAAAAAACTTTTTTAATTTATATAGAAACTTGATAGAATAATTACTTTGAAGTATATACAAGTCATTTGAAAATCCAAAAAGCTTATATGAGTTAGTACATACAAAAATCATGCTGCAGGACTATGTAATTCATATGATTAAAACCTGATTTTTGTATGTACTAACCTATATGTAAATTTTATAATATTAAATTAATAGAATTAATATTATTAATTTTTATATTTTAAGATATTTGCAATTAATTATAAATTACCTTTTAATCAAACTTGAAGACAAATAAAAGAATCTCCTACTATTTCACGTGAAATTTTTGAAAATTTTGATTTCATTACATTTTAGATTAATTTAAATATGATTGAAGAAATATTCTTATTGTAAATTACTTAATATTCTTTAATAAGATAAAGCATAATTATTTCAAGTTATATATTCTTTAGCTTATTTTGTTCAATTCTAGAATAATTATGAAATACTTCTTGTTATTAAAATATTATTTAAATAAGAAAAAAATAGAAAAATTAGGAACAATCACTTCTTTTATTATTATATTTATTATATTCCAGATATCAAATTAAATAATTTAAAGATGATTTAAATATTTATTATTTTACCTTTAGTAAGTTGCTTATTTATTATTGTTAAGTAATGATCTAAAAAGAAAGTAATTTATATTATATATATGAATTTGATAAATTTCATATGAAAAATATCTGTTTAATAATGATATATATAAATAATTTAATAATAATATTTAGAGATAGATATTTTGTAATAAATGTTACAAATGAATTAGGTTTTATTGCTTGCAAATTATTTGGAATCTATATAAATATAGCTTCTTTTAAGCATTTTAAAGTTAAGTGTTTTTATTATAATCAAATCAGTAAAATCATTTAATAATATTAATTTTATTTTATTTTATCGGGTAATACTATTTGGCGACCCTGTCGCCATGGCGACCCTATCACGTGATTCGAGTTTGATTGGACAGAATGTAATA
>CAMKVN010002976.1:0-11676 GCA_946474995.1 Funneliformis geosporum
TCATCTTTTGCCGATTATTGTGTCATTGATTCTTGCAGATCAATTCACATGATGATCATTTGCAGATCACTTTACTGTGTCACATTTCTAATTTTCTGAAGATCATTTGGGTTACAATACAGAAAATAATAATAACGAAAGTGTGGAAAAAAATGAATTCATGATTATTATGTCACCAACGCACTTCTACGCATCCACTGATTCCAGAGACATGAATGGTTCAACTATTACTGAGAAACATTACACCATCAACAAATTATTCAGCTACTTCAATGATTACAAGAGGTTGTACTACAATACGAAACAAAGAAAATTTTATATTTACTTCTAATCTTTTGACTTCCTAACGCATGCAACTGAAAAAGTCAAAGAATCACAACACAATCCAACATTTTTAGTAATCAACCTAAACGCCAAACAATAACAAAAGGATGATGAAAAAGGATGTTGCATAAAAGTCAATGACATACCACTTTTCGTTAAATCTGATATCATCAGAAATTGCTTTGACGAATTTGGAAGGATCTGCAGATTTCTATGATTACAAGAGGTCTATGGCAAATAGCATTCATTGTATACGAATCTACAGAATCAATTAAAGAATTTTATGATAATAAATGGTCAACATCCTTATTAGAATTTTTAGTCAGAGTTGAACCTACTGACCTCAATGAATTACAAACTGCCTTAAGACAACAATTTGAACTGAAGCTTACAGGGCTTCCTTTCAACACATCTCACTTAGACCTAACCAATTTTTTGGTATACATAAACGCTAAATCATATTTCATTTCTAGAGATCGTCAATATAGATTACGTTCTTACACTTACATTAATTTTGATAACGAAGATGACTATGATACCACTTTTAACTCTAAACAAAAGTTTAAGAACTACATCTTATATTGGGTTATACCAGAGGTTAATTATTGCATGCGATGTGAATCACTGGATCACAAAACATATAATTGTAACGCCTGTTTGACTCAAAATCCATTCAAACCTCTATATGATCGTTTCAGACCTGCTTAATACCGACCAAAATTTAATCCACCCTGACCCTCTAATCCGAATTCAAACTCATATGAGAATCGTTCGTTCAAACCTTCATACACATATACTTTTCATAACAACAATAACTAATCTGAAACAAAATTGTCCCTATTCAAAACAGATTTTCTCAAAATAATAACTCAACGGTACCAGACTAAACTAGCCTAAATCAAATTATGGATAACCTTTCCAAGTTGAAACAAAAATTCAAAACTCTATCTGACGATCTCATTGCTATGAAAAATATAAGCAAAGAACTACAACAAGGTCAATTGAATCTCTTCATGCGAGTGGAAAACATTGAACAAATTTGTCATATTTCCCCACCAGATCAACAGAACAAACCTAAACAACCAATACAATTTATGGATCTAGATAAATCTGAATCAATTAAGAATACACAACTTATCCTACCCAATCATTCCAATTCAAATAAAAAACCTTTGTTATCATGTGACAGTATTATTGAATTACAAGATCAAAAAATTACTTCGCTTCAAGAAAACTTCAATAGTGCTAAAGATGATTTGACTTAAATCAAGAATGATATGATGCAATTCTTTCAAACGAATTCATCTAGATCAACATGAATACTATATAACAAACTGATATGTCTCTTTTTCACAGGCTATGTGATCAAGATAATAATTTTAAAATAGCTATACATAATGTCCAAAACTGCATAGCAAAGGAAAAACACAACCAAATAGAACAATTTTTTACCAAAAATAACTTAGATATCTGAAATACATCTTATGCTACAACATTTATACTCAATAACACAACAATTTAAATCTTCCAACCTTCCATATAAATACATCTTGCTAAATAAAAATCGCTTCCAAAATTGCCAAGAGGTTGGTTTTTTATTAGTTTCTTTATAGAAAAATACATCTTCAATTACCAAGGATTTTACGACAGAATCATCTACATTGATCTACAAATGAAAAACAAACAAAAACTTAGAATAATCCAAATTTACTTTTCTGTCGATACATCAACTACTAAAGATTATATGAATAGAATCAAAATACAAAATAAACTTTTAGATATAATATTGGAAGCCAAATTCAAAGGATATCACCATGTTCTTATGGGTGACTTTAACATTGACATTAAAAAAAATCATTCTTCATCCCGGAAAAAGGGATATAAAGATTATATTACACAACTAGAAAATTTAGAATTAATCAATAATCTAAGTTTATTTTATCCTACTTACCCCACAACATATTTCTCACAAAATTCTTCTTCATCTCTCGATTACATCTTTTCTTTGACATCCCTTACACACAATCTCATCTTATCCACATCTCTTAATAGTCATTCTTATAACTATAGTTCTGATCACACTCCACTAATTTCTTTTTTTTACAAAAATAATCTTTTCGCACAAAAATCTAATGCCTCACTAAAAAAGGAAAATTATCTAAAACAAATTCTTATAAGATCAAACTACAAAGGAAACATGGAAAAGGTTCTTTTTAAAGTTAAACAATCTTTTCGATTACGAGAAAGATTTATATTTATTCGCCAATGACTCTCTTCCAAAAAATCTTTTCACTTTAAATCAAGTATGATCCAAATTCAGCGCTACTATCATTAAAGCCGCAAAATCCACACTTCTCAAACAAACGACTACCAACCAACGTTCTACCGATTTTATATATAACTATAATCACTTATACACATTTTTAAACAAACTCAACAAATTTTATCATTCTAGTTATAAACAATCTAATTTACATTTAAATTTCAATATCATAGATCATAACAAATTCAAATATATTGTTAACAACTTAAATAACCTAAAGATTCCTACCCTTAACATACAAATTGCGTATGACAACAAATCATACCCATCACTTCTTTCTAATATCAAAGATGCTATTATTGCTTTTAGAACTAAAATTCAATTAACGGACAAAATAGAAAATGACCAAAAAATTAGAGTTTTTATTCAAAAAAGAATAGATAACTTTAGAGTTAACCCCTCCGCAATGATCAACTCTTGTCTAAAATGAAGAAAGAAAACAATTATATTAGACTGAGTTTTTATTAAAAAGATGGTCAACCAATTTATCTCTAACTCAATCCTACCAAAGTAATAGAAGAAACCAGCCATCATTTTCAAAATATCGCGGATCGGAAAACTCGATGAAAGACTTACATCCTTTCTGAAATCTCTAAAAATCAAATTATGATAGTCTAAAACATATCGACAAAAATATTTATGACACATTATTCGATACACTTACGTATAATGATTGGATTGAAATAATCAGTAAATTCCCAAACGACAAAGCTCCCAGACCATCGGGGTAACTTACGAATTAATCAAAAACTTTGGAAAGACAGCATATAAAATTTTATTCAAAATCTACGAACTATGTTCAGAGCTCAATGACATTCCCGCTGGTTGGAAAATTGCTTACGTCTATCCAATTTCCAAACTGAAGCCTTGGCATTATAATTTAAATAATGCCCGTCTAATAACGTTACTTGAATCAGCTAGGAAAATTTACGTTAAACTCCTGACTACAAGACTATCGAGCATTATAGTCGAATACAAAATCTTAAAGGATTTAAACTTCGCAGGTTTACCCTATAACTCAACCACTGATCCTTTGCATATAATTAACAATATATTAGAATTGGCTTGTACTGATAAATTCCGATCCTATTTAACAAAAGATAATGAACATATATAACTTTTAAATATTTTCTTTCAAGACATGTCGAAAGCGTATGATAGAGTTAATATTTTTATGCTACAAAAAGCTTTAGCTTGCCTAAAAATACCTAGTACATTTATAAATCTTGTCACAAATTTATTTACCAATCGAAAAATAGCATTTTTACTTCACACAGCCTATCTCCAGAATATAATGTTTTAGTTGGCATCGACCAAGAAGAAATAATTTCCCTTCTGTTATGGGTTATCTATTATGATTCCCTATTATGTAAAATTCAAAATGTTAATTTAGGATATGATTTCTCTCAAAAATGGCAACCCAATATCAACGAAAATAATCTGAAAATAGATTCAGTCAACATTACAGTCACAGCATATATGGATGATACTATGTGGATCTCCAATAGTCATACAAAACTTGAAAAAATTATAGACATTGCTGATACTTTTTATCAATTAAACAATATCCAAGTAAATATAGATAAATCGTTTATAATTACAACTACTCTAACATATAGTAGTCATACTATACTCAACTTGGAATCAACTCAAAAAGCCATAAAGGTTCCAACATACACCAAATCCTCATCACATAGATATTTAGGAGTATGGATCAGTATAAATCACAATAAATCTTTATCATTAAACAATTAGTAGACATTGTTGCTGATTTCATAATTAAAGTCAAAAAAAAATCTATGACTGACAAAATGATCCTTTATTTGAACAATACAGTCCTAATTCTAACATTAGATTATTGAGCACAACTGACCTATTTATCAAAGAAGGAATGTGATAAAATATTCGCGCCCATTAGGACTTTGATAAAACATAAACTGAATTTCAATAGAAGCATTCCAAACAGTATACTCAGAAATAATCTAATTTATCAATATAGAAATTTCTTTTACGTACAATTACAAACTAAGCACGACCATCTAACTAAGTTAGTTAATCAATTGAATTTAGTAGCGGACACTTTTAGGATTCGTCTAAGCCAAATACAATTTCAGCATTATTTGCATGATAATCCTTTAGTCATTTAGAAGTATTCAACCAAATTTCTTAGAAAATCCAGTTTATTGGAACCTTTGATCAACAATATGCACACATCAAATATCTTCTTTACTCAACTATCGTCAGATGCATTTCAAATCAAAGGTGGCATAACACCATTGAATACAATAATCAATATAATAACAAAAGATCTTAAATCGCTCAAAATGCATAATATTTATTTCTTCAAGCAATTATTCGTAGGAAATGGTTTATACTTGATCCCTTTCACAGATATTAAGCATAAGGCATATAATCTCTCAACCTGTAATATGATTCCAAGATGGTACAAAAAACTGAGAAATAAAGTAACGGATACTCCTGTCAACTTAAATAGACTACTACCAAATTTCGCTGCCTCTGATCCTTAACCGTCGAATTTCATCGCTTCAACATCACAACAGACAATCAAAAGATTCCAATGGACATCGATGTGGGATGAACAATATAAATAAATTAGAATCAAAAGATCACATAAAGTTACTTTAATTTCTCAAGTAGTTTTTTTCCATTACTTTGATAGAACGAACTTACTCAATGACCCCAAATCTCCGTCAAAAAGACAACATACTTACACGTCTTATTCTAGATGTTATCTGAACTCAGAAAGGGAAAAAACAGAATCCAAATTAAAAAGTGCTCAGAAGATGCTTTGTGGATTTTTCATCAACAGAAACTTAGCCAATGTAATTGATATATACGCTTTACCAGGCTCAATCTCTATTTATACAAATCGTATATATCTCACATGCAGTTCTTTGTATACTATTTCGGACCAATCACCTTTTGTTCACAATAATTTTTATCATAATACTACTCCTTCTCAAAATAGTTTAGACATTTCTACTGATTTCTCTTATCACATGAATTTTTTTAAAAAATTATTTGTAAACCAGCCAGTGTATCATCTATTAGATGATATCAAAATAAAAATTTATTTATTACATCAAAAACATCTTCGAACTCTAGAATTCTTTACAGATGGTTCCCATTTGTTTAACTCTGATAATCTTATTACTTACCTTAGTTCAGCTCTTACTTCAATATTAGATGATCAGGATGTTTTTTCTTTCGCAACCGCTATTACCTCAGTTTGGTCCAATTCATCTCACGCAGAAATTTTTGCCATTTTATTAGTTATCTTACTCACATCCCCTTGTTCGAATATAATAATTTATACAGATAGTCTTTCATCAATACAATCATACAACAAAATTAAAAAACTTAATATTTTTAAATTACCCTTCTCTCCTTTTCAAATTACCTTTCTATATTTATTGGTCATATATTTTCTTCCTAATTGAAGTCAAACCCTTGATAGTATTATTTGTTAAAGTTAAAGCACATACAGGAGTGAAATGGAATGAACATGTGGATGCTCTAGCAAAACAAGCTTTAGGCAATATGCCAATAACTATAAATATTGACGATATTTTTCACGCCAGATTTTTACCGAAATATCAAAACTTACTGATAAATATTTCAATTCGCTTGTTCATCAAAATTATCTCTAGAACACAAGGATTCATAGACTTTTTTATTTAAAAAGAAATATTAAATATACTCATTTCCATATAAATTGGCTATGCACTTTTAATAATATTAAAGGCAATGATTTTGTAGGTGAAACTTCTAACGAGGAATCCAAAAAACATAGTAATAGAGTCAAATATTTCACTGAACAACTCCCAACCATTGAATTTATGAAATCCACCCAGTCACATATCTACGATCAAACATGGAAATGTTGTCTTTACTCCCTGGAAGATGAAACTTTTAATCATATTTGGGTCTGCACCAAAAATATACTTTTAATATCTGACATCATTCTAAATACCAAACAATATCTTTTAAATTAACTCGTCTCACTCAACCAAGTACCATCCGCCACTTTACATCAATACATAACAAACGATGATATCTGGATATTATCCACTAATCAAGACTCCCTCACATTCATAGATCTGATCAAAGGAATAATACTCTCAAAACTTTTTGACATCATTAATAACATTACAAACTCTAATAAACAATCCAATCTCATTATCAACAATACTACCAATTACTTATTTGAATTAACTTACGAAAAAATATGGATTCCTTACTGTAAGGCAACAATTGAACAGGAGAAATCTCTCAATATCTCAACCACAAAGAAAAGAATATATAACCGTAAATCTAATTTCTTATTTAATCATTATGTATCATCATCACCTCTTACTGCACGCCCTGTTTTTTCAAATTGGAATAAATTAGTCAAACTATCAATAACTCATGGCAGAAATTGGAATCTCTTCTTGGATCGGTAATAGCTAGTTGTTTCTTTTCTTAAGTCTACTTTTAATTTTTAATTTTTTTTATTATTATTTTCTTCAAACTTCACATAAAATTAGATAGTTATGATAAATATGAGGATATTCCTCATTTTTTGAACTTGACAGGACAACTGGCTGGTTTGGAGAGGCCACAGTTCTTTTGGTTTCATAACGTCTCTAGGCAATAATTTTTTTAAAATAGATCATATAAATTTTTTGTTTGTTTTTACTTCATTTAATTTGATTTGTATTACATATTAATAAAATTATATTACCACGTCTTTAAAAAAAAAAAAAAAGTCATCCGTTAGAAATGTAACACATATCATTTTGATGAGCGTATCTCAGCGAACACGATAGTGCAGCTTTCATGAAATTCTGATCGGTAGATCATTAGATAATAGCCTCCAAAACATTAATATTATTTTATTATTTATTATTTATATAATCAGCAAATATATTTTGGGGTTTTTATTTGACTTGAGTTAAGTTGAGTCAAATTTAAGTATAACTCAAGTCGAGTCAAGTTAGAGTTTTAAAATTTTTTGACTCGACTTGACTCAACTTATTAGGAGCTCTAGTTAAGAAATTACCTTGATGACGTTATAATAAATTATTATAACCAAGTAGCGACGCACAGCTTAAAGTATTTACAATATCAAATACTTTAACTTGTTGATGACTTAACACAGTTGATAACATTTAAGTAATTTAAGAATTTACTTAAACCAGGATTGACACTAAGCAGGGTTAATAACATTAAGTAATTTGACAATTACTTAACCAAGGTTTAACACAAAGCAATTTGATAACATTAAGTAATTCAATTATTACTTAACTAATAGTTGACACAAAGCAGGTTTTGACACAAAGCAATTTGTTTAATACAAGACAATTTAGTAAAGAGTTTTTATTATCTTATAAAATTAGCTTTCTAAATTTCTGTTGATATATGGGAGCGTTTCCAGTAAAATCACATTACGGATCATATGATTTACTATGCCTCATAACTTGATTTTACTGGAAACGTTCCCATATGATGAAAAACTCAGCTTATTTATAATAAAATTTCTGCACTAAATTGCAATCTATTGCATAAAAACTATGTAATAATTCCCTCATCTTTTCTATGTAATACTGTGGTAATAATTGAGTAATGACTACCTAATTGGCATGCCATAGTCCTTTAACTATAATATATATATATTTGAAGAGATATAGAGAATATAATTATATTGTTCTTGAATTATTACTACATTCTTATACTTGGCCTTTGACTAGTTTCTCCTTGAAGTTCCTATTTAGAGTTTCTAGTTTAGAAGGTTATGCGTGTCGTTATAGGCTAATAATCTATTACTTCATTTCTTCATTAACCAATTTGGTTAATTTCATAGATCACCTTTGCCGACTATTGTGTCATTGATTCTTACAGATCAATTCATATGATGATCATTTGCAGATCACTTTACTGCATCACATTTCCAATTTCTTGAAGATCATTTGGATTATAATATCTATGATTACCTTTTGAAGTTTAAAGATTAGTGGTGATATGCATTGATGTAATTGTGTTTTCAAGTAAGTTAATAAGTTGTTCTTTACTCTAAATATATGGGACCTTTGCAATAGAAAGGGGGAAATGGTATAATATTAGTTTTTGAGATAAACAAATTACATAATGTATAATAAAAATAGAACATGTGATCTTCTCAAATCTTCAGATTTGAAAAAATAGTTTATCTAGCAATTTTTCCCCTTTCTATTGAAATAGAAAGGAGAGAAACTGTTAGATAAATTATTATATGACTATTCTTTATCATATATATCATAGATCAATATTTTTTTTAAATTATTTTTTTTGCAGCTATTTTTTTTTTTAATTTTTATTTAATCACTTACTTTCATATTCTAATAAATTTGTTTATATAAATTACTAGGAATTTATTATAATCAAAAAAAGTTTGAATTTTAAATTTTAACCATTTTTTATAATATATTGACTAATAATTTATTTTTAATTTTTTTATCTATTCAGCTACTTTAAAGAGCAAATTGAGCAATTTGATCAAATGAATCAGCTTTTAGTGTCTAAGTAAAGTTATTCAGCAGGTTTGAAAATATGTGAATATTAATTTTTATTATAATTGGATTAATGGTTGTAAAGTTATTTACATTTTTTGTAATTGTATTAACTCACAAATTTTTTTTATTTTTATTTTTTATCTGTATAGTAACTTTAAAGAGAAATTTAAGCATTTTGGTCAAAGGTAATCAACTTTATTACATAAATAAAGTTATTCAGTAGGTTCAAAAATATTTGCATATAAATTTTTATTATAATTGGATTAATAATTGTAAAGTTATATATGTTTTTTATAATTGTATTATTTCATGAAATTTCTTTATTTTTATTTTTTATCTGTATAGTGACTTCAAAGAGCAATTTAAGCATTTTGGTCAAAGGAAATCAACTTCTGTTACATAAGTAATGGTGTTCAATAGATTCAAAAATATATGCATATAAATTTTCATTATAATTGGATTAATAGTTATATAGTTATGTATGTTTTTCGTAATTTTATTATCTTATGAAATTTATTTATTTTGTTTTATCTATTCAGTTAATTCAAAAAGTAATTTTTTTTTAAAATAATTTACTGAAATAATATATCAATATTTTTTTATTTTTTTTTTAAAAAAACATTAAACAAAATTAATAATTATTTAGTTTTTATGTTAATTATTTTTTTATATATCAATTTATATATTTTATTTAAATATAAGATTATAATAATGTAATTGACTATAAATTATTTACATATTGATATAAAATATTTATATAATTATCTTATAATAATATGATTATATTTATTTATTTTTTAGTTTTTGATTTTTGATTAAGAATAGTTGGTTTTGAACAAAAATCATCTTACTTAGATGGATCTTAAATATGAATTCTAACTTGTTTATACAAATACATTATCTTTCAATACTTAATCCTTTTGGTAATATTTCATATAAAATCCTATTATATTAGATATTTTCTTAGTTTTTCTAATATATACTAAAAGATTTTCTCTATCTATTGTTTCTTTAATTTCTACAATACCTAATTTATTTTTACTAAATACAAAATAATGTTGTTTAAGAAGATTTGATATAAGTTTAAAGAAATTAGTTAAAAATTCAATCCAAGCATAAAAAGAAACCAATTTTTTTTCTTTCTGATCAAAAACTGTTGAGCTAAATTTTATTCATGATTTGTAGAATCATTTACTACTTTACTAAATTATTTAAATTTTCTACTTTAAATTTTCTTAATTTTAGTTTAAATAATCCAAAAAATCTATCAGAACTAAATTTTGTATATCCTACTATCATAAAAGAATATGTGATTTTTTTATGAAGATTATTTATAACTCTTCAAGCTAAATACATTATCATAGCATTATTTTTGTTGTGATCAGTATAATTATCTGCATGGATAATTATTTCTTTTTTACCTAATTCATAATATTGAAAATAATTATGTTTTAAAGAAATTATAGCATCAGCTCCTTTACCAACTCTTTAATTAAATAATTAATCTAAATAAATAAATAAAATTAATACTAATAAATAAGTTAAAAAATATAATAAAAAATTTTATATACTTGTCTGAAAAATGCATCTTCACAAATTCCAAAAACTTGAATAGAATAAAGTAATTTAAAATAAGTATTATCCTATATAAATTTTATTTTAAATTATATATATATATATTAATTAAAAATAATTTAATATACTATATCTATTATTGAGAAGAATAAGGTAATTTAACTTGTTCAGCAAAATTTCAAGAAATATGATTTTCAATATTAATTGAATTAGGTGAATTAGGTAATCCAGAACATGAAAAATTAGAAAAATTTTGCAAATTATTTTTTGAATTTTCTATACAATTTCTATAATTTAATAAAATTTGGTTAATTAAATTTTATTAAATAAATAATAAATTAAAATAATAAATATAAATTACTTTGTTCTTTTTATGTCTAAGAAATATGTTTATTACATTTTATAATCTTATTTTTCATTTCTTATTCTAGCTTAAATTTTGAATTAAATCTTATAGTTTTACACTAAAAGCATAAATTGATTTGAGGAGGTTAAAAATTTTATTTCTGAAATGTATTTTTACCAAATACGCTAAAAAGTTGTAAAATGAATAGGTTTTTTATTATTAGTTTCTATTACTAATATATAAATTTGATATAAAGATAAATAACTTTCTCCAGCAGAAAGAAATATAATTGACAAAGTTTCTTTTTTAAAATAACATCCTTAAAATAAAAAAAGGTTATTTTATAATTATTATTATAGTCAAACCTTTATATAATGATACAAATGTTTTGAGAAAAAAATATCAATATATTAAGTTATCAATATATTATAAAAATTTTATGTAATGATATTTGTATATTATATTAATCAATATCGATATATAATAATAAGCCAATCAGATTTCAATAATAAATATCTTAAGAAAAATGTTAATTTTATAGCAATATTATTTAA
>CAMKVN010002977.1:0-11672 GCA_946474995.1 Funneliformis geosporum
GAATACAACTAATGGAGTAAGTAAATCATTTATTAACATTTTATTTTTAAAGCAAATAAATATATTATATATATAATTTTATTATTAGCCAATTATAGAAAGTAGTTTACAAAAATCTTTACGAGAATGGATTATCCTTAAAAATCACCCATTTTCAATTATTGAAGGAAGAATCAAAAATGTGTTGGAAAAGGCTACTGGATTTACAATAGTATCCTCTGATACAATAAAGAGAGATATAATGCGTGAGTTTGTCGAATTTCAAAGTCATATCCAAAAATATATAGCAGAAACTCCAGGAAAAGTATCATTTTCTTTGGACCTTTGGACTTCTGTAGTAGTTAAAGTATACATAGGTGTTACAATTCACTTCATCGACAAATCATGAAATCTTCGAGAGCTTACACTTGACTTTAATGAGTTAGAAGGCATTCATTCTGGTGAATACATAGCTAAAAAATTGATCGATATATTAGATATATACAAGATTTCTACAAAGGTTTGTGGAACTATTAACATACGTTTGTTTTAATTTTATATTACAAATAGAAATTATACATATAATTAATTTTATAGATTAATTGCATTACAAGCGATAATGCTCCTAATAATGACACGACATTTGTATAGCTTGGCTTATGGACATTAGAAAATAATATTATTTTGTCGGTTAAAAATAATCATATTCAATGCTTTGCTCATGTTTTGAACCTTGCGATTCAATATGCTTTAAAAGAACTTAAATGTAAAATAGATCGAATCAGAAATATTATTATTAAATGTTGTTTTTCTCCCCAACGATGACAAAAATTCAAAAAAATTTCAAATCTTAATGGCATTAAAAATCTGTCTCTGATTTTAGACGTTTTGACTTGTTGGAATTTTACGTATAAATGATTAAATGCGCTTTAGATTTGAAAGTAGTTGGTACTTTAGTTAAAATTTTAATTATTAAAGATTTATATATAATTAATTAAAGATTTTATATAATTAGGTTTTTGATAAGATTGTTTTAACTGATGAATTTTCATTCATCAGAGATATTAACTTAATTCAATCAGATTAGAAATCTCTTGGGGAAATTGTAATTTTTTTAAAGTGATTTGCAAGAATTTCAACTGAAGTATGCACATCGACTTATTCTACAATAAGTTTAGTTTACCCTATATATAATCATTTAATGGACCATGTTGAAAAAATAATGAAGGATGGTAAATCTTCAAAATCATTAGTTGTAGCTGCAAAGGTAGCATGGAATAAGCTTAGTGAATATTACAATAAAACTTCTGAATTAGTATATTATATTTTTACGATTATTGATCCACGATGGAAGCTTAATATTTTCGAAGCTAGATAGAAAATAATGATGATATGATTTATAGATAAGCAAAAAATTTGTAAGTAAATTAATTTTTATTATAGAAATTGGATAAATTATAAATATTAAAAAAAATTTTATTATTAAAATTAGATTTGTAGGTAAAATTTGATGAGTATCGTTCTATTTACTTTCCAACTTCGATACCTGCTGTTTTTGATGATAATAAGAATAGCAATGATGAAGATTCTTTATTTCCTATTCCTAAACGCTTTCGAAATAATAATGGACATGACAAACTATTTAATTATCTTGATAGTTCACCAAAACCAAAAACTATAAATATATTAAAATGGTGGAAAGATCACGAAATTAATTATCCAATATTATCTATGATAGCGCATGATTATTTATCAATATCATTTACTAGTACGCCTGTAGAACAATTATTTAATCAAAGTAGCAATGTAATTACATCGGAACGTAATAGACTTGAAAGTAATACAATTCGTATGATAATATGTCTTAAAGGTTGGCTAAAGTCTGATATGTTTTAATTTTTTTTTTTATAGATAAGTTTTTTGTATAATTTGAGAAATAATAATGGTTAATAATAATAAAAAGAGTATTAGGATAATAGTGCTTTTTCTTTTTGAAAAAAAATATAAAGTTCAATTTGTATAAATGTTATTAAATATAAAAATATAAATATAAAAAATTTAACTAAAAAAATTTTTATAATGTGAATTTAATTAATTTTTTTGAATTGAATGACCAATTGGTTTGGTTATAGGCGACAATATGCCTTTGATGAAGGCTAGGTAGCATTTACTTTATTTTCTACTTTATGTATCCATTTTGTGATTTTCTTTAATTTATATTTAAATGCTTCACCACGTCTTAAAAATATATATATATATTTAATCATTTTGATTCAGTTTGGTTGATTTGATTTGATTTGATATGATTTGATTTTGCGGAATCCTAATACTATAATGTTTATATTAAATTATAATGTTATCATTAGACTATATATTATTACTATTATAACCTAATTCAAGTTATTAGTGATTTTTAGATATATTATATCTAAGAATTACTAACGACTATAAGTATTAAAAATCATTTAAAAATCACTTCCTAAAAGTTTACGTTAGTTTTAAAAAAAGAATTACCTTAAAAAATAAGAATAAAGAATAAAGAAAAAAAATTTTAAAAATTATTAAGTTATTTTTTAAAAAAAAAAGGTAAAAAATTTGCTTTTGAATTATTATAAGAACTTTTTTAAAAAATAAGAAAAAGATTAAAGTAAAAAATCTACCCAAAAATCATTACATCAATAAAAAAAATGTTTTAATATAATCTAAAAATTTATCAGTTTTTATATTGTAATAAAACTAAAATTTTAATTAATCTGAAATTTATTTATTATAATTATTCCAAACTAATAATTTTGCATTGTTTGATTAAAATAATTATATATTATTTATTAAGAATTATATAAAAAATTATTCTAAAGAAACAATTATGTATTGTTTTAATAAAATAATAAAAAATTATTCTTTAAAATTATTTTGAAAGAATAATAAAAAAATATTCTTTTAGAATAATAATATATTATTTCAAAAAAATAAATAAATAAATAATTGTTCTTTTAAAATGATAAAAAAATAATTATTTTTCAGAATAATAATGTATTATTCATAAAGAATAATAAAAAAATCATTTATTTAGAATGATAATATATTGTTCTTAAAGAACAGTAAAAAAAAATATTTTTTTTAGAATAATAATGTATTGTTTTAAAAAATTAATAAAAAAAATTATTTTTTCAAAATGTTAATATATTGTTCTTAAAGGGTAATAAATAAATTATTTTTTTAAAATGATTATATATTGTTTCTTTTGAAATAATTATATCATTTTTTTAGAATAATTTCTATTGTCTTTTTAGAATAATTGTATTATTCTTTCATAATAATTTCTATTATTTCTTTGGGATAATTACTCTTATTTAATTAGAATATTAATTTTCACAAAAATCAACTAATTTTGATTAGTGAGATACAGTCAAATTATTATTATTTTTATGTCAAATTTAAGTCTAATTAAAAGTTTATCAAATATTATAACTGAAAGGTCTTAATATTGAAATAATACATAATTATATGTAGTATAATAATTGACTATTAATTTTTGTAATTTTTGCTAAATCACATATCTGAATTAGTTAAATGTTTGCTGAAAAATCTCAATGTCAAAATGATACTAAATTATATGTGATGTAATATATGACTATTGATTTTTATAACTCAAGCTGAATTTTTGTCAAATTACATCACCTAATCGACTAAATACAGTTTTGACAAATGACCTTGAAATAAACTTAAATGACCTTACTTTTATTATAAATTTTAAGTCAAAATGACTAAAATCATTTGAAAAATAGTAAATGACCTTATAATTTACCATCACTAACTGAATATTAACCAAAAGGTATTAATTAGTACTGAAAGAATTATTTTGATTAATATTGAATAATATCATAAATGATAGTAAAAATATAAATATAAAAAGAAATGATATAATAAGCATAATATTTAAGATATAATTATATCAAAAATAAAAATAATATATAATGATACCAATCTTTGAAGCTAACAAAATACTTAATAATATTTTTATTTGCCAAATATTATATAATATTTTATAGCACATTATAAATATTTAAATAAATAAATTACAATTAATTTGCTCAATTAAATTTGCTTTTATGTATTATATAAATATCTATATGGATATGACATTAATTAATTATAAATTTTTTTTAAAAATCTATTATTCATTTTTTTAATAAAAAAGGAGTAAGTAATATAATAAAATAATATAGATAATATAATTAATTATATTTTTTTAAAATAAAAACGTAATATATAAATAATAGATGATAATATCTTTGGCTTATTTCTGATGAGTTAGATTATAAGTAATGATTAACTAAAAAAAAATATTTTATATGCAAAATATGATTTTTTTAGGCTGATTAAGTCATTGTTAAATGATCATTATTTCCCAGCAGTCTATTGCAAAAGTCCCATATTATATATAAACTACTGTATATATTAAACAATAATTTTAAATTTATATATAAAATTAATTAACAAAGGAAATATTATTAGCAATTAAAAATAAGTAATATTAAAGCAAAAACTTAATTTTCTTAATTAGTAATCAAATAATAAATAATGAATTGGATAGGTATTTAAATACTTCTTGATAGTAATGCTAATTCTTTAATTCATTGAAAACAACTATCGATCCAAAGCAAATTCAGTTCCTCGAAAAGAGCTTTGCAGAAAATAAAATTAAAAAGTTTGGTATCTAATCGTCTAAATTTTTTTTGATTCCGGACTTCCTAAGTATGAATTTTTAAAGTATGAGTCGTTTTTTTTAGTTGAAATTTTATCTGCTTTTGGTTTGATAGATGCAAAAGTGCTATGCATTATTAGCATTAATGAATTTGGCTTTTGTACCACGATGGTAAAAAATTCTCATTAGTTTTTTTACATTTCACCATAAATTCTTGATACACTATACTTGCTTCAATCAAAACTTACCATTTAAGCAATTATTGTAATCATAACTGGGATTGGTTTTAATTTATGACATTAATATAGTTTGTAAGAAAATTAATTTGTATTAAATTATAAAACATTTCTCCATTTTGATGTAATTAACTTGGACCGCAGTAATTATCAAGTTTGAATTTGTGAAACAAAATGTTTAAAAATTGTGATTTTTTTCGTCATAGGTTATGACGTGAACTGAAAATTGATGATTGTGAAAGCAATTAAAAAATTAAAGGAGCTGAAAATCTTATAACGTTATTGTAACCAGGATACGGACAAACTAGGGTAGATGATATTAAAAAGAGAGAAAGAAAATGATGAAAAACAAAACTTTTTGATATCTTTTATCTTTCTTAAAAGCCTGTGGTTGAGTAAATAAAAAAGGAAAGTTGTCGATGTTATCATAAGGGTTCTACAAAATTATCGTTTTCGTCATGCTCCAAAAATCCAAAACCTGCTGAAAATTAAATTTATATACTTAGGTTCTTGCTACTTATCTTGGTAGGACAAACCATGCTTGGGAGACTTTTATGTAACGGTCTGTTGACAAACCTTTATCTTTCCAAAGGGGTTAGGGTTATTAATTTTTTATTAGGATTGGAATCACTTTGGAATTTCAAAAGCAATCCGAATAGATCCGATAATGATAGAGTTCGGAAATTATTTAGGTGAATGGGTATATTGGAAGGAAGGTATTGACGCGTTAAATTTGTAATTTTAGATTTTAGTTTCTTATTTAAATAGGTCACATTAAAACACAAAAGAGTGAAACAAACAAAGAATTCCTTCATTAGTAACAAGAAACCACAGAAACGTGATTTGTGATTTAAATCGACCAATCGAACTCTCTTCTTCTAATCCAAGTAAGTTCAACAATGCAGATCCTTCCCCACGATAATTTACCAATTACATGTTTTTTTTTTTTTTGAAACATACTACACAATACACTACATAAATTAATGATCTTTAAAGAATTGTAACTAAAATTTTTCATATGAGAATATTTTTTTTTTCAAATTTGGTTAGTTCAATCTTCTTTATGTTTATCCATTGGAAAATGAAAATTGTTCAATTATGACGCTGTGTTATAAATAATGAGTCAAATGACCAATTATTTTGTATAACAACATCTTTGATCATTACTCCGAATTACTAAATTCAAAAATTTGAGTAAAATGATAAGATGCCTATCTTATCGTCTTTATGTCCTAACTGATATTTCCGCGATATACACCGAACTTAACTTCAAAAGGTATCAAATTATGAAATAAAAAAAATTCAAATTTGGAAGAAATACGTTTATATTCGTATTACATTCATCCTTATAAACAAATTATCATTGTTCTTTAATTAGATCGACAATATAACTTTCTCAGGAACTCAAACCGCCACGGAATGAATATATTATATATAGTATAGCCACACTCCTAAATTTGTGGAAATCGTCATATTTTCACTAACACTAGCAAATAAATTTGGTCAATATAGGATCAAATTTGCATAAATGAACTTAATGAACTTTACTCAATATTCCTTATTTGACTTCATTATGCATGTAACTTGTAATATCAGTTACTTAAAATATCAATTTAATATTAGAATTAAAGTTTCTTCTTATATATAATATAAATAAATAAATTAAATACCTCGTCTCAGAAAAAAAAAAAAATATAAATAAAAATAATATTTCGATAAAAAAAAAATAAAAAAAAAAATATTATTTTGACGTTCTTTTCTTTCTCATATTATAGAATTTAATACTACTGGTTTAAGCCGTAATTGTTTTTCTTTTTAAAAACCAAAATACATAAAAGCGACGTAAAAAAAAAAGAAAGAAATGTCTTCAACCTCACTTTCTAGATCCGATTCGGGCTCGTCAAAATATTCGACACCACCACAAACACCTTCGACGACACCGCCTCCATTCATAATGTGTACCGATTTTTTACCAAATCTTTCAAAAGATTTATCAATATTACTTTCTGATAACGAAGATTACAACATGATTATTAACGTTGGAGAGCAACCAAATATCAAACAATTTAAAGTACATTCTATAATACTTCGGGTACGCTCACCATATTTTAGGGTAGCATTATCATCGGAATGGGCTAAAATCGAAAATAATTATATTACCTTTAATAAACCAAATATTAGTCCAAAGGTTTTTGAAGTGATACTTAAATATATCTATACGGGGACGATAATATTGGATGAAGACATTAACACGAATACTTCAACCATTTTAGAGCTAATGATCGCAGCTGACGAATTATGTTTACAAGAAATCATCGATTACGCGCAAAGTTATCTCTTGCTTTATAAACCTGGATGGATACAACGTAATTTTGCCACTACGTATAAAATAGCAACTGTATACAACTCCTTTAATAAACTGTTGGAACATTGTAATGAAATAATCGTGAATGATCCCGAATTGGTACTTTCTTCGGATGATTTCTGTTTATTGGAAGAAAATGCTTTGTTAACATTGTTAAAACGAGATGATCTATTAATAGATGAAGTAAACCTTTGGGATTATCTAATCAATTGGGGTATTACTTCCACCGGGTTAACAAGAAATTGGTCTGAATGGACAAGCAAGGCTTATGAAATATTGTCTGAAAAAGTTGAAAGATGTTTGCCTTCAATTAGATTTCTACACATTTCAAGTGGTGATTTTTATAAAAGAATTAAACCGTTTGCACCAATTATACCAGTAGAATTATATGAGGATATCCTTCAATATCATCTCGTGCCGGAACATCAACCTTCTGAAATTTTAATTCAACCAAAAAGGGTGACGATTGATTCCGTTATTATTGAAAGAAAACATGCCGCTTTAATCGCGAATTGGATCGATGGCAAGGATTGTGAAAAAGAAAAAGAAAACTGTTTAAATAATCCTTATGAATTTAAACTACTCCTTAGAGGTAGCAGAGATGGATTTACTGGTTCCGAATTTCATCAAAAATGTAACTCAAAATGTGCTACCGTTACTATAATGAAAATTTCTAATACTGGTGAATTGATAGGTGGATTCACACCTATTAGTTGGTTATCTCAAAATTCTTGGGGTTATACTAATGAAAGTTTTATTTTTTCTTTGAGGGAGAACAGTGTCGTTAGTAGAGTGAAGGATCCTTCTAGGGCGATCAATCATTATAAGAATTATGGTCCTTCTTTTGGTGGTAATGATTTAAAGATGGCTGGTAATTTTAAAATTGACACTAAATGTCATTGTAGGCAAGAAGATTATGAATATCCCATTAGGAATGACACTGATAGTTTTAACATTGATGAATACGAAGTATTTCAAATTATTCCGAGGCGGCCAGATTTAATGAACTTGTAATATTACATATATCTTACCTCATTACAGAATAATAATAATAATAATAATAATAATAATATAATAAATAATAATAATATTGGGTTAGAATAGTAGAAATTATATAATAAAAGTAACGTAATAAAATAGCATCGTTGAAATGTTTTTTTTTTGTCACGTATACTAAAAAATTTAATAAATGAAGTAATTGAAATAGATATTACAACGCATTAAGTCACTTAAAAGGATTTATATTCACGATCTTTTTCAGATATCCGATCCAAGTGATAACTTTCTATAGAAAGTAAAATAAGTAAAAGCGAAATTTCAGAAAATTCATGGCTATTGGGAGTTGATAAAAAATATCCGTTATTAAATAATATTTCATGTTGACTAAAAAAGTTTTAACTTATTAAGGGATATTTTAAATAAATAAATAAATATCAATATTAGTCTATTATTTTAAAATTGATCTTTAAATTGAGGTTCAATGTTTTGGAATAATCCAAGATCAACCAAATTCATGAAGCTGAAAATACTTTATTCTAACAATATATTATATAAATTATTTGACAGTTTTTGTATTAGTGATTTAGGATTTTTGTCAACAGAAAAAGAACAAGAAATCTATGAAGTATTGCCTTATGTACTCAATATAAAGAAAAATATATATAAGCAGATATTTACTTTTTTGGTATTTTAATAAATGAATATTTATCTAAGAAAATTCCTTTTAGTATTGCTTCTTATAATGTTCATTTTACAATAGATATTTGTATAGAATTATACTAAAATATCTAATTATACTCCAATATTTCTTATAAATATAATTATGAAATGTTGGAATATTTATATAAAAGATATTAAAGAATTACTTAAGATGTTTACAGAATAGGTAAAATAGGAGGTGATAATGAAATTTATTCAAATAAACAAATCAAAATTATAAATTCCTGATACTACTTAAAGAAATTTAAACTATATATAATAATAGATTTCTTAATTATGATAATCTTTCTAATACATTATTTCTTTTAATTTAATCATAAACATATATTAATTATTTATTTTATTACATATATATAAATCATTTTCATTAATATAAGTGAATTAAAATTATATATATTAGTTTAATTAAAAATAATAAATTATATACTAACTTAAATATTTTTTTAAAAATAATTTAAATAATTTAAATATTTAATTAAATGATTCTAATAATAATAAATTAAATTATTTTAAGAAAATTTTGTTAATTAATTAATAATATAATTATATAAAAACATTAAATTATAAGTTTTAGCTAATTTTATCTGTTTATTTATTATAAATTTTCTTTTGATTATTTTATAAAAATTAATTTTTATAAAATAAACTTATAATTATAAACTATATAAATAAAAAATATTTATTCATTTTTAAATATAATTATTGAAATATAAGTATTTTGTAGTAGAAATTAAAAGAAATTATATTTTTATTTTATAAGCTAAATATAATTTTTAATAAAATAAGTTGAGATTTAATATTAGCTTAAAAAAATTTTTTAGAATTTCATAACTTTCTATTGTAAAGCTATTATATTAATTTTACTTGAAAGAAATATAATATATGAAAATATCAAAAAAGTAATTTTAATAATAAATAAAAATTTGCTATGTTGATTTCATAAAATAAATTTAATTTTAAATGATTCAAATTATTTATAATTAGCTAATACAGTTAAACTTGTCTACAATCATCACTTTTGTTATATGCAATAAACTTTTAATATAACAAATTTTAGGATCTGAATATCAACTTCATTATAAGCTTATAACGAATTTTTTAAAGAATTTAATTGGCTAATTCACTATAGGAAGGTAATTTTAATATATTTGATTTAAAAATTCGCTATATCAAGGTTTGACTATAGTAATTGTTAAAAATATATATTTATAAAAAGGTTTTACTATATTATATAAAATATTTTTTTTATTAATTTAATTTTAAAATAACTAAGATTATAAAAAGGTTTTTATATATAATATAATTATAAACAAAATGATTATAAATAGATCTAACTGTATTTATTAATCTTTATTTTTTTATTTTTAATATACAGTTCAATTTTTAATAGAATGAACTCTAAAATCTGAAACTTAACTTTATTATAAAATTATTATTAATAATGCTATTCAAAACCTATTTTAACATGTAGCTTAAAAATTCTGAAACTATTTCAAAATCTTTAAAATGCCTTTTTTTAAATTTGAAACTTGATGAAATTTAATTGAATTTAGAAAAACCTATTAAAAGTTTAGGTAAAGAAATTTATTATAAACAAATAGTTTTATCTTAAATATCTTAAAATCAAATTTTTTAAAAATAGTTTAAGAAGGTATCTTTAATTATAATAAATTTATTTTAAAAAATTTAATTAGTTATTTTATTATAATAAAATATATGTTAATATATTTGATTATTTAAATATTAAAATTTAACTGTATCATTTTTTATTACCAAATATTTATTTAATAAATTACTATATTAGGTTATATGTTTAATTATAAAATTTAAATTATAATAATTTTTTTATTTATTTTTTTTTAAAAAAATTTTTATAATAAAAAAATATATATTTTTTATATATTTTTTTTAATATTTTTATAAATAAATTTGTTTTTAATTTTAAAATTTAATAATTAATTATAATAAATAACTTCTAATTTTTATTTATATATTATTATAAATTTGTTATTAAATTTAAGATTTTCTATATTAAATTATAAAACTATTTATATTTAAAGTTAATTTAAATATTTTATCAAATAAATTACTTTTGAATATCAAAATAAGGTTATTTAATTAATTAACATTTATTTAAATCTAAATTTTTATTAAAGTTAAATTTATACTTATTAAATTATATTTTTATAGCTAATTTCATAATTTATAGATCATTAATAAATTGAAACTGAATATAACTAAAAATATTTTATAATAAAATATTTTAACTATTTTTATAATTTTTGAACTATTAATAATTTTTTAATAATATTTAATTACTTTCAATCATAGTATTTTATAATAATTTTATAATAAAATATTTTCAGTTACATTTAGTCACATTTAGTATCAATTTTATCAATTTATTAGTGATCTAAGAATTATGAAATTAGCTGTAATAAAATATTATGACTAAATTAAATTAATTCTAACTGAAAATTACAAATTAACTATAACTTATAAATTATTATTTTTTTGTTTAATAATTTTAGTGAATAATATAATTATTTTGATAAAAGTAATTTATTTTTTGTAATCTAAGTTAAATAATCCCTATAAGAAATCGAAATAAGGAAATGATACGTTTTTTATAAGGTTTGTATACGTAATTAATGATTCTATATCA
>CAMKVN010002978.1:0-11671 GCA_946474995.1 Funneliformis geosporum
TGGCCGGATGGCATATTGGCCAGGAGACGAATTGGCCTGCAGACAATTTGGCCAGGGGACAATTGGGCCGTCGATCTTCAAAAATCTAACTAAATACTAACAAAACTTAATTTTAAACAGAAATGGGACACAATGCCCTGGAACTAATAGAACACGATAGAACAATTATATTTATTTGTAACAATAGTTCGCCAATTTTAAAATATTTAACATATTAGATTAATCTCGCACTGGCAATTTCACTCAACCGCTTTTTTTTGCGATTTTACAACCTCTTTATATTTATATTTCCTCAAATAGTAGATTTACTTATTTTAAAATTATATTATTTAAACTCCGATACACTTTTAAAATAAAACAAATTTTATTAAAATATTTAAATAAATAATAATAATAACGTGTTATTCTAAGACGTTGATTTCTGTATCAACGCTTAAACTTTATCTTCTACTGTCTTCTCACTTTCTACTTTATTTGTACCAAATAAAATTTGTTCTACCTTTTCCTCCTCACTTAATTCATTCGTAGATTTGTTTTTTCAACTTTTCTGTTTAATAGTGATTCTTGAAACACAATAATTTTCGTTTTTGTACTTTATATCCTCCAATAAATTGATTTCTTGCGATGTTTCTTGTAGTGATTTTGAAGTTAAACCCGACAAACGCAGGCTTTTAAAGAGAATATAATATAAAACTTTGTTTTTACAACCAGGTTTCTCGTCAATCCTAAATTCCTGAAATAAAAACTCATATAACATTATACAGTATATCAAACCAAATGTCCCAATAATAAAAAGAATGCTATCCAAATAAATGTTGTGTAAAGCTCATTTAAAATAAAGTCAAGAATAATAACAGCAATAAAAATAATAGAACCGATGAACGCCAACGATCTAATTACATTTCTCAATTGTTTCGGGTATTCATTCTTTGGACCATGGTTAACAAAAAATCCAACTAGATATATGATTTCCTTTGGACGATTTGAAAAAGTTTCAGATATATTTTTCATACTTGCCTAAATACAAGCAAAAGTACCAACTTCAGCTATGGAATTCTTTACAATTCTTGAAACTTTGAAACTTGTATAAAGTGCATTTATAATAAAAAACACTAATCCAAGTATAATAGTAAAAGAATACAAAGTAGCATATATAATTATAATTCGTTTCACGTTGTCCTTATAATTATAATTATTCTCCACGGCTTTCTTCAATCTTTCCAAAAATAATTTGTGTTTGTGTTCATTCGCCCTCGGTTTGCGAAGTTTTTGTCATAGTTGTTTTTTTTTCGTTTTTTCTTTTTTTCCTCCATTTCAACCAAAATATGAAATTTGTAATGATTTATTATAGAAAGATCAATTCAATTTCCCAATTAGTAATTATTAAAAGACATACCGTTTTTGTAATGATTCAACTGCCATACCTGTCAATAAATATCAAAAAAAAAAAAAAAAAATACATAACATTTTTGATTGTTCGTAAATTAAAAGATTGATTGTCAATCAACAACTTTCCCAATTAGCAATTTTTAAAAGTCCATCTTTTTTTTTAAATGGTGAAATTGAATGAATCCAATTTAATACATCAAAATAAATCTATTTTGCGCATCGTCATTTCCCATCCAAATTAGTAGTTTTATAAGATGATAAGATGTCATAAATCATAATTTCTCCAAAATTTAATGAAATCATGTTACGAAAATAAATCGCAGATAATAAAAACTCACATGAATAGCTTAACCTTGCATATCTTCAATAACTCAAATCCTAGAATTATGCAATAACTCCGCGGTAAAATTCATTATATCTAACGAAAATGGAAGTGAATAAATATTATGAAGCATAATGTCTCCAAACTTAATAACCTCTTGCATTAAAACTTTTTCAAAGATACCTTTTGTAATAAAAGCTCAAACGAATAGTTTTTCACATATTTATCTTGCATATCAGCAAATTTTCAACATAGAATTATACAAAAATGATCGTACATAATACCATTTAGTCCATTATAAAGAGGATAGTGCATCAGTAGAAGGCCAACCAACTAGAAATTCGTACAGAAAAAAAATTTTGAAAAATTAAATATATCAGAAAACATATAGTTAGTATTTTTTGAAAGGTATGGTAAATTTAATATAACTAAATTAAACTAATTATCTGTTACAAAAATTGCAAATAATAACAAACTGATATTTAAAACCTTTCTTGTGTTCAAAGTAAACTTGCAGAGAAGACAAAAACTATCTATGATGATTAATTTAAGCCAAATAATCATGCAAAAACTTTATTGACTAGACAGTTGATTTACTATTTCAGATATTGTAGGAATATGTGCTAAAAATTTGAACGAAAAGGTACTGGGATTATTTCACCCTGCACATTCCAGAAATTGTAGTGCTTTTTTGGCACAAAATTGCATAAAACCGTATAGATTTTTTCATAGGGAAGCCACAAGCTCTTTGAAGAACTCGCGCCTTTAAATCAAATTTATCAATGAAAATTATCAATTAATTTCCTGTCAAAATATTATGTCATACGCTATCTTTTTTAAATCTTGATATATTATCATTTAAAAATGATATACACTGCCTCAAGTGAAATCATTCCATGTTAATTATTTACTGTGTTCCTTTAGACCAATAAAGTTGATAAGACAAAGCCATGTAAAAGTGCACACAATGTAACACACGAGGGACAAAGCTTTATTAGCAAATTTATTAATTTAAACAGTATCTCACCAATATTTTATCAATCTCATCATAAACGAAAATGAAGCAGGTGTTATTTAAAATAAAATAAAAATAAAGCTAATTTAAAAATAGATTATTTGTTAAAACGATTACGAGTTGAGCGAATGTCGATCACTTTTTAAGGAATTTTAAGACAAATAGGTTTCGACGGCGTCCAAGCTTATTCAGAAATGTTTCTAGGGAAAATTAAATATAGTCATTACTGCGTTCTACCAAAGTATAAGGTCTAATGGTGGGACAAAAAAAATGAGAATTAAAAAACCGGTCAACATTCAATTATTATAGTAAATCACGTGAAATTTTTTTTATTTAAAGTCAAAGACCAGATAACTTTATTAAAAAAAATTAATATGGTATACGTTCACCATTTTTTTTAATATTTTATTCGCAACGTCATTTCATTGAATTTGAAAGATTAATTAGAACAGTATCTGGAATATTTTGCCATCCCTCCACTATAAAATGTGCCAGATCATCAAGATTTTTTGGCATCTGCTTCTTTATCTTACTTTTTATAATTGTCCATAAATTTTTAATAGGGTTTAAATGGGGCTATTCGATGGCCAATCTAAGACTACTGGAAGTTTTCTTGGAGGAAAGCTTTTGTAAAGATGACTCATATGCTTGGGGTCGTTGTCTTGTTGGAAGCACCAACGACCAACAAGCATCCTAGACATCTTTCTACATAAATTCAGCGTTAATGATCTGTCTAAAGCAAAATAAACTTGTTTTCCCTTTGTACTAAAACCACCCATGCCATTATTTTTGTACGATCCTTAGGCATACGACGAACTGACCTTTCCCCTTTATAGTTCTACAGTATAGCTGTTCATCGGTAAACATGGTTTTGTTCCATCGGTCGTTAATATGTTTTCATGCCCACTCTAATCGCTTTAACTTGTGTGCTTCAGTTAGCATTGGAGTTGCTTTAGGTAGTCTTTTTACATTTTTTACATAACCAGCACAAGAAAGATGACTTCCGACATTTCTATATGATGCTTCTATACTTATGTTTTCTAGTTTTCTTACCAAAGTTCTTGTGGAAAGAGAAGTATCATGTCTTACATATTGGCCAAGTGCACGGGAAGCACTTGCGGTGATTTTATTAGGATGACCATTATCTCCAACATGCTTTAATGAACGATTTTTTTTATTTTTTCAATTTTTCTATAAATTCTGGATAGTGGAACATTCGTTAGTTTATGTAATTCATTGGCACTATGTTCCACAAATTTAATAGAGTTTCATCGTAAATTTTGTCATTGCGCAAGGTTTTATATGAAATTTTTTTCATGAAATGGTGTTGGTAAACACAAAGGTAGCAATAAACATAATATTTTATTACATATTACTATTTTTGGCGAGAAGATCAATTTATATCACGTGACTAATTTCTCTTTTTTTTGTCCCACATTGTATTTTTGATTTAGATACAGTTTCTATCGAGAGGACTGTCTCGCATAATAAATATGTAAAGCGAGTCATGATCGTCTCAAAATTTTATTCGCGCTTAAATCAAAAATTGACCTTTAAATACAATTATTTCAAGAAGGTTTTCTTAAAGTTTCAAAGTCATTTCTACGCATGTATTTTTGCAACTTGGAAGCAGGATTCCCGACCAATAACGTAAATTTCTTAGATTCATCCACAACATTTAATTCAGAAATTAGTTTTTAATAGGGATGGTCATACTCGATCAACGGTCAAGCCGTTTAATTATTAACTTAACATTTTTTGGCTAATTATACTGTTTTATATTTTTTAAACTTATTTATATAAAATAATTTATTGAGCCGTTAATTATAATTGGGCACTGCATTATCGCAGACTTCAATATTGTTTTTAAAGAAGTTTAATAAGTTTTAATTTATATTTATATTAAATAAAAAAATATTTCTTGTTAATTTAAAACATTTAAAACTTAAATACTTTACTAATTAAAAAATGTTTGTTAAGAAATTCAAAAAAAATCTCAAAATCAATCGGTCAAGTTCATCAAAATCGTTCAAATTTATCGGTCAGCCGGTCGGTCAGAAGCCTGATATCGGTCATGATTATGACTTACTGACCGTAAACTTTTGCATCCCTAGTTTTTAAATGACAAACCTGAATAATTAGTAGCACCAGCCGATTGCGTCGGAGTCGAAGGCTGAGTCGACTCTGCATAAATCAATTAAAGTCAACTCCGAAATTTCAAATGAATGAGCCTTGTTCCAGATTTGATATAATGTCAGAAAATTATGAACTTCTCAACTAATATATTAAAATATTAATAATTCGCTAATTTCGTACTACTGTGAATAATTAATCGTAGAAAAATATTCAAAATTCATAATTATTTGCAAAATTAGAGTTAGCTGTTTACGGGTGACATTTTCATCCACCCCATTATCTGCATTATAAAAAATTTTAAATTATTCTCGATAAAAGAAGTTTGATTATTGAACGCATCAGTAAAAGTATAGTAAATGATTTAAACTAACCACTTTTATTTTTCTAAGACAAATTCGAGCACAATTCCACTGAGCCAACTTAAAAGCTCTCGTTCGGCCTGCGAACTAATTTGTGCTCGAGCCAGTCTATTAATGAAAAATCGAAATTTTTTTAATTTGTAACTTTAAAGAGTATTTTAAACAAGTTAAAAACGACCCTAGCGTCCCTGAAAAATTGATAGCCGGATTTATTTTACAGGGCATACAATATTAGGATATAACAATGACAATTATAATTTTTCTCAGAAAAATCGGCATGATATGATATCAAAAATTAAGTTTTCGGCTAATTTACTTTTTAAGATGTCAATCTTCCACTTTAGCATTGATTTACTGATTACATATGCACTTTCCATTGTCTTCAAATTAAGCTTTTCCGATCAACAGTCAACAAAGTCAACAAATCTAATTAAAAAATTTTTTTTTAATAAATAATAATGATGATGCGAACAATATCTTCTTATTTTAGCAACAATTTCATTTAATCCTTTAATAAACTTTGTTTATTTATGTATTAAATGTAATATAAAAAATTGGTATATGTTAAAAAATTATATACAGGATTATATAATATCAAGGAATGCTAATTTATGATACTTTGAACTATATATAAGATTCTATTGAGTGCAAATAACGAAATTTGCTCCCCATTGAAGAATTGTTAGATTCAGTAAATTTAGTAAATTTGAAAAAGAACAAGAATTATACAGCTTCAATATGAATACTTTAAACGTTTTATTCATCATTCCTAGACCTACTAGTGTTTCTTAAGTTTCTTAATGAAACTGAACAGCTCGAGTGGTGAGTACTTTTGGAAATTTGTGCGTTTTTTATTTGAAGCATTTAAGTTTCATGTAGTAATCTCATAAATAATTGGTTTGTGCTAGAAGATAAATGTATTAATTACGCTTTATGAAATTAATTATAAGTAGCATAATTAGACATTTCATCTAGTAGTTGCAAACATTAGAACGTTTTCGGTCGATTCAGCTGTCGACTTAGTCGCGCCATTATTTATTAATATTTCAAAAAATGTTTAAAAATATATATATATATATTAATAAATAATCATTTAATCGGAATTGATTTTGAATTTCGACAGAAATATAGGTTTCTTGATGAAAATTGTATGAAAAAGAACTAAAGATATTTTTAGTTACGGTTATTTAAGTTATTAAACTTGCATTTTCATTATTTTCATTAGAATCTGATAAAGATATTAAATACTTATTGAAAAAATGATTTAAGTAAATATTTCGAAGGAAGGAAAATAATATATGCGTAGCAGATCGGCATTTCCGGTAGCTAAATAATATTAGAAATTAAATTTGGATTGTGAACCTCCCCTCCCTGAAAGATGTCACATGATGATAATGTTGATAATTCCATTTTATTAAAAAAAAATTTTTTAATCCAGGTTAAATTATTCGAATAAATCCTTTATAATTGTAGATTTTACATATTATGCGTAAAATGTTCAATTATAACCTTTGCTAATTCTTCAATATGATAATTTTACCGTTTTTTTTTCCGATTTTAGTTCGCAAAGTCACCTGACGAACTTTATTATTAAATAGAAGACAAACGTTACACGTTTTTTTCAATTAAATAGTCAAATGCATATATTTTTGAAAGCTATAACAAGGTTAAGACAATATTTTCGGTTTTATCATTATTTTATTCATATTATGATGAATGGTGACTCAAATTAGAAAGATCCGATCGGCACTTATCTAATTATGAAATCAATCGTTTGACTTTTCTAATACCTCTATTGACAATGCGTAATTGTCATGCTGATTATAATTCCACTTGATAAATTGCTTCTTGAATTATTGGTCATTATGGAATATACTTGTAATAACGTTATTATTATTTTTAGAATTTTCAATTACATCGAAAATAAGGTTGTGGTAGTTCCAGTTGTCGGAAATAGGAAATAATAGGAGAAATGTTACTGTATCATTTACAAATGATTCGGCGAGCATAATTCATAAGTAAAAGTCGGTTTTGTCTTTATTGAAACCTTTGCTGATATGCAAGAAAAAAATATGTAAAAATATTTGAGTGCTTTTGTAATATTAAACCAGTTATCTGGAAAAATCTTTTAATGCAGGGCGATATTAAGTTTGAAAGCATCATATCCGAAATTTCCTTGTAAAATCTATTTATGAGGAATTGTTGACGATCTTCTACACACCCAAAAATGATTTTCATTTGTTTTTTATTATGCATGCATTATTCATTGTTCTTATCTGGTAATTTCATTTAAAAAATTCTTGGTCGAAATGGGGTTCAAATGCCCTTTCAAAGATTACTAATTGGGAAGAATATTCTTTTTTTTTTACACAAAAATAGCTTTTGCATATTTTTCTATTGTGATGCATGAAATTGGCAATGTGGTCGAACCTGTTGAAGCATAACCATTTTTATTTAAAGAGGCTTGGTCGAAATGGAAGGAGAAAAAAAAAATATTTTTCAACAATTAATGAAAATAATAATATCAATTTAATTATCATAAAATTTTAAATTTCCTAATCAATTATAACAAAAAAAAATAAAATATATTCATTTTATATATTCTATCAGCTTTAGGTATTCTTGTAATTTTTTTCTTGATTAAAGCTCCGAATCAGGCCTTAATTAATTAACCTCAGAAAATGGAGAATCAAGTCACACCTGATGAAATCAAATGGACGAAACAAAGTATGGATAGGAAATTAAATTTGGAAAGATTAAAGAGAGCTGTGGAGAATAATTATAGCTTTACGGACAACGTGGAACGAAATATGGCTTTATACTCTGTCTTTTATGCCTTTACATTTATATTAGGAGTAGTTTTTATTTTTATAAATATACGCTTTCCCGAACAAAATGTTTTAGATATTGTAAGAATTGTTCAGAATTCCATAGTTGGAGTTGGTACTTTTACTAGTCTTTTTACAAGTATGAAAAATATTTCTGAAACTCTTAGTTCAACTCGTCCAAAAGAAATTCGAATTCCTAACATTGATGGAAATATAATTGAACTTGCTTTACATAATGGTCTTCATGATGAAGGTTTAAAAAAATTGAGAGAAAAAATTAAGTCTCGGAATAAAAAATTACAAAAATTGAAGTTTTATCGCTCTTTGTGGGCTTTTATGTGTTCAATTATTTTCATTATTGTTATTATTCTTGATTTTAATTTCGGTAGATTTGCTACATCGATTGTTTTGGATAGCATTCTTTGTTTTGTTGGATTTTTTGGTGTGTTAAATTGTTGGTTGTTAGATGATTTTCTATCATATCAGGAATTTAGGATTAAAAACCCGAAATCGAATGAATATAATAACCTCACTTGGTCAAAAAAACGCGTTACATGCGTTACATTATTCTAGATTCTATTCTCTTCGTTAGTCTGGCTATGTCGGGTTTAGTTTCATGGAAGAAAAAGTCATCACAGGAAACATCAAGGGAAACATCACGGGAAACATCACAGGAAACATCACGGGAAACATCACAGGAAACATCACGGGAAACATTACAGGAAACATCATCACAAGCAACATCACCGAGTACATTACAAGAATCATCACAGAAAGCATCACAGGAAATAGAAACATTACAAGATTTGTTGGAGGATATAAATAGATACGAAAGTTTTGTCATTTCCCGTGTTACTTTTAAACAGAGAAATAAAAAATGCCATCATATGGATAATGTGAAAGAAAATGAAAAAGAGTATGTAGAACTTATTTTACACGGTTTAGGAAAGAAAAAAAATGAGGAAAGAGAAAAGGAAAGTGGAATGGAGATAGAAATAAAAATTCAATCGTAATTTTTATTTATTTTAGGACATTATAAAAAATTCTTACGTTATATTATATTTATTTATTTAGCATTTTTAGCACACATAGTTTATTTAATAAAGTTTGTTTGTGTTATGTATCATAGAATCTTATTTGTGTAATTCTTAGTCTAGTTTACCACAGACTATTATAATTAATATTAGAAAAATTAAATAAAAAAATTCAAGTTGATATATTACTTTTATTTTTATTTTTAATTTACCTTTTTAATTTTATTTTTCGCACACTATTCATTAATTAATAAAAAATATTGTTTGTATTGCCAAAAATAGAAAATTTTATTCGTCAGCTAATCTTTTTTTGGGTAAATTTGGGATTTAAATCAAAAATGTGCAACAACAAAGTATATTCAATATACTTTAAATAAACTGCATAATATTACACCTTACTTTCAACAGACTTTAACATCACCACAAAGAAACAAAAACATTACTAATAAAAAGATACAAGTTCTTCGTATACTGAGTAACCGAACTACTACATATGTATTCAAGATATTGTTTCTTTGATTAAAACTATTAAGCGAATCAATAAAAATGGTTGTGGTACGGAAGTTATTGGTTCAACCCAATTTGAATTTAATGGCAATGTAAAGTTTATTATAACTCTAAAGAATCAGTATATAGTTTAAAGTCATCAATGATGTAGGATTCATTCTCGCGGAAAGTCGTCAACATCTACTTTAGAAACGATTTATGTCAAAAAAAAAGATCTTTATTGAGAATAAAATTTTTTCGAATAAAGGTAAGATCAAAAGTTATTTAACCAAAATCCTATTTTGATTTCACCTTTACAATATCATGAATATTAATTTCCTTCTCTTTTTTGCAAACCAAACTCATTAAAGGCAAATGGACTGAAATCTTCATGGTTGTTCTTTTACTACAACGAAAAATATGCAACTAGCCCTTGCAATGCTGTAATGCTTTATAATTTGTTGCAGCGAATTATTATCATGCATAAAAGGTGGTCATAATGCTTGAATAGAATTGAAATCGTTAACAGCAACCGATTGAAATCGATTTAGTTTTTTCGCGTCTAAATTTTTTATGATGGAATTATGATAATACGAGCGAAGGAAATAATCAAATTTATTATATAATACAACAATCATACGAAAAGTTGGACAAACTTACGACAACATAATGAATCATTGACAGAGAAGAAAAGGAGTTCAAAAAATTGTACGTTTTTTGTTCTTTGAAATTGTTTTATAATAAAGCTAATAATAATGCCTAATGACCAATTCTTTAGATTAATTCTCATCAATATCTCCTTTTAACGCAAATGATTCGCTATTATGATAAAATTAATAGATCATTTTAAAATGAAATGCACTTTGAAATTTTGGATCAATTATGAATGTATTTTTCTTTTTTTAATTATTATTTTTTATTTTTTAAAAGAAAAAGAATTTATCCTCTGCTAATTAATAATTTGATGAAACAAATTTTTTTATTTAATTAGTTATTGATCCATGCAAAACCAAAAAAACCAAATTTGTGTTCGCTAACCATTACATGTAATATCCTCCTAGTTAAGTTTCTAATGGCGATATAAAAATTGTGATTTGACAAGATAAAATCACGAGAAAGATATTATTTAAGAATGAATGGTAATAATTTAATCGTTTATTTGAAGTTTAGCAAAGTAAGATTTCATTTGAAATATTTGAATTTTTAGTTTAATTCTTAGGATTTTGGATTATTAGGAATGAAATTTCCATACTATATAATGAAAATTTATTATATATAATTGATTTGGAAATCGGAAAATGAATCGTTTATCTCGCTTTAAAGTTCAAGTCCTTGAGTAAGTTTAGCAATACTTTTCTTTTTTTTGAAGTTTAATTATTTTTATATTTCTTTATTGTTGCAGATGGTTCTTTCAGAAGGTGGGTTTTTTTTCGATATTGAAATTTGAAATCTTTTATTTCGTATGAGGTAATTTACAGTATATCGAATGTGGATAGCAATGATTTTTTGAGCATTGCATTGGCGAAAGTAGATTCACTTGGAAATTTTTTAAAAAAAAAAAAAATTTAATTCAAGGGTTTTATTTTTATTCAATAAAAATACAAGAATTCCAACTGCCGGCGCTTTGAAACAAGCCTATGATGATTACTAGCTAATTCTATTTTCTATCGAAATATAAAATATTAAATCCTTTCCTTCCAAAAGTTCTATCGTCATGTCGAAGTTTGTCGTAGTCAGTTAGATTCAATATTTAATTTGATATCTAAATGATACGTTTTCGAATTTTAATTTTTTAAATTTACAAAAATAATCAAATTAAATGAATAAAAAAAAAAAAATAACATCAATGAAATTTTACCCTTTTATATATTTGACGATTATCCTAAAGTTTGAATCTAATCCATGTTTTCGAATTCAAATCTTTGAGATTCATCAAACAAACTTTTCATATCTTCTAACTTTCTCTTAAGGAATATTTTTTCACGATATTTTTAATATTATATTATTGCGTGTTTGAAAAAAATTTTAATATTATATCACATGCTCAGTTTAATTTACCATGTTTAACCTTTCCAAATTTAGAAATCAATTAAAGATATAAA
>CAMKVN010002979.1:0-11670 GCA_946474995.1 Funneliformis geosporum
GTGTCTAGTAAGCCAGAGAGGAAAAGATTGGGCGGAGTGGCTTTTAACTGAGCTAATTCAGCTTTTAGTTGCTTATTCTCGGTAAGCAGAGTTGATTCGGGCAAAGGCGGAGCAGTGGGAATATCACCGGCACTTTTGCTTCTTTTTAAGCGTTTGATATCACTGGGTTTTGCCCCCGGTTTTACTTTTTCTAAAAGTTCCTTTTGTAAAGCTTGCTTAGTCATAAATTAAAGTTCTTCCGCCGCATCATATCAGATTTCTGGTTCGGGTTTAGGGCGGTAATAGTAAACTAAGGCGACTATTGAAGCCAGAATTAATAAGTAGATAATCATATATTTAAGGTAATTTAGTAAAGGAGCAAATAAAGCAGATATTAGCATTCAAGAATGGTTTTCTTTTTTGGCAAAGGAGACAGTTATCCATGGTCGGTAAAATTTTAATACTCTTCCAAGGAAGGTATTATTTTTTTTCTAATTGTTCAATCTTTTTTTTAAGTTCATCTAGCTGATGCTGTTCTTTACCATTTTTTTTCTCTAATTGGAGAGTTCGCTGGCTAACTCGGATAGTATAGCCCGCAAAAATAGCCAAAGACAGTAAATTAGTAAAGGCGAGGGTAATCGCAATTTCGCAGCAAGTAATCATAATTTTTTAATTTTCGTTTACGGCTAAAAAAGTTCCTAAGACGACTGAACTGCCCAAAAAAGTAATTCCTTTATAAGGGCATAGTCAGCATTCTTGGTTTAGGCGGTGGCCGTGAAAAACTACATAGCCTACTAGACCGATACCAGTTAGTAAGATTAGCGGTTCTTTTTGCATTTTATTTAATTGGTTGGAGTAATTTTTTTAAACTAGTTCCGACTTGCTGATAGGAACTAATCAGCTTTTTTAGTTCTAAATTGCGAGAACTATTTAAAGCCGGAGCATTTAATTTACATTCTTTACAGCAAGCAGTTATTTTTTTCTTAGTTCCGGATAGCGGGTCTAATCAATTATTTTGGGCTTGGGTTAAAAGGCAATTGTAATATTCAACTGGATTTTGCTTAGTTTTTTTGGAATGGACTTTGGCCGTTCTAATTGCCGGTAAATTGGTTTTTTTTTTGGTAGTTTTAGCCACTACTGATTTAGTGGTTTTTTTGTTTTTAATTATTCGCATAATTTTTTAGTCTTTTTTAAAATAGTTAGTATAAGCATAAGCGGCGGCAAAGCCAGCCAAAATGCCAATCGCTAAGTAAGTATATTTAGATTCTTTGATTTGTCGGAACATATTTTTTAGTTGGTTGCTTTTTTGGAGGAATTAAGCAAAAATCCTTTTCTTTTACTAGGCTAAACAGTGCGGATATTAAAGGGTAGTAAAGTTAGGGAGGTATTAATTAAAGTTTCGATGGTTTGCTGGGCTAAAAAGCCACACAGGATAGACATTGCTATACAAAATATAGTAGATCCCGACATAATTTTTAGTTAAGATAATTTGCTAATCGCTTAAACTGTCCCGTGCCGGTATTGATTCAATGGCGAACATAACAGCCAAGGAGGAAAAAGCAAGAATAAAAGATAATGTTTCAAGTGCTAAAAATGGAAGATTGTTTTTGTGACATAATATTTATTTGGATGGTTTAGTGGTTGATAATTCGTAGACATAAAGTCCGAGGTATCCGACCAATATTCCTAAGGCAATGTATTTTAAGTTTGGCATAAATTTTAGTTAATTTGGGTAATATTTCTCCTACGAGTCAAAAACTAGTCTTTTCAAAAATAAGCCAGAGCCAACAGTAAGAAAATTCCGAAAGCGATGGCAATTAAGGCTCTTTGGGTATTCTGACCGATGGCGGCATTTTGCTGAATTAAATGCTTAAACTCTTGGGTTTTGGTTTCCACGGTTTCTTTAACATTTTCTTCATAAAAACCAGTTAAGGCTCCTTTGAAATCGGGTAAATAATCTTTGATTGCCATGGTTAATTATTTTCTTAATTTTTAAGAAAGTTCGGAGTAAACTTCTTTCTTTTCGTGTTGCTTAACATAATGATAAACTACCAAGCCGGCGATTACTGTGCCAACTAGGGCATAGGTAATTAGCCTAGTATTCTTATTATCAGTGGGCTGAATGGCTTGTAAACTAGTGCTTAAATTTTGAACCGTGCTAATTAGATTGGGAATTATTAATTGATTGCTCGGCTTGTTTGGACTTAGCATGATTAATTTGTTCGGTTTTGGCTTGACGTTGTTTAAACTTAGTCAAGTTATCCATTACAGGGATGGAATTAGGATTTTCCGGGTTGGTTTCCGACTTAATCTTATCAGTGGCTAGTTCGGTTCCTAATTGGCGAAATTTTCAATAAGTCTCGCCATTGCGGTCGGTGCGGACTAAACCGAGATATCTCTTGCCTTCCTGTTTTAGGATGAAACTGTTAGGATATTGCGGATTAGTATTTTTTCAGAGTAAAATCACGGACTTAGTGGGCTGCGTTAGAAGTTCTTGGAAAGTAGTAGTGATGATTTCTTTGAGTTGGAGAGTATTCAGGTCAGTCATAATTTTAATAGAGAGTAATTATTCCTATCACTTTTTTTAAAAAGTAATAAAATTTATTCGCTCTCTTTTCGGTTAAATAATTTGCTAGTTACTTTTTGGATTATTCCAGCTTTGTAGAGGAATATTCCGGCTGCTAAACCAATGGCGAACATAGCCAATTTACCAGTGGCTCAGGATTGTAATGTATTTTCGTTTTCTGAATTTGGATTTGTCATAATTTTAGTCTTTTTTTAATTGTTTAATAAAGAGATAAAAAGTAGCCGCATAAATAGCCACCACTGAAATGGCAATAGTGCCATAGGTAAACATAGTAGTAGCGGTATATTCGAGTTGAGCTACATCAATGTTCTCGATTCTGCGAGAACCACTTTTAGATTCTTTTTTTTCGATTATTCTAGGGGTCATATTATTTGGTTAATAATTTTAATATTTGGTTTTGTTCTTGTAAAAGGGCGATGATTTGGGCTTGCTGGACTTGTTGGTTAATTTTGAAGGCTTGGATTTCTCTAATTAAAGGAGTGAGATCCGGAGTGAATAAATTCATATTAGTATTGATTAGATTCATTTTCCGACTGTAAATTAAAATCAATTTGTTTTTTCTCTTGGGAGAGACGAATAGATTTAATACTTTGGACTTGCTGGGTTAAATTATTTAGTTGTTGGGAAGCATTGCTTTCTAAGGCAGTTAGTCTTTGATTAAAGGCTTGCTGGGTAGTTAATATTTGCTGTTGCACATTTAGTAATTGTGAAAAAACCAGTTGCATTTCCGCACCATTGCCATTCGTATTCATCTTTTGTCCGGTAAAATGTTCCAGTAAAGCAGGTAAAACTGCTCCCACTATTTGCATTAGGCCAGAAGAAAAGGGAGGCTGAGCGGGCGAATTAGGTTGGGTTTGATTTTGGTTATTAGGCTGATTATCAAAAAAGTTATTCATATTGTTTTTATTATTGGGCTAAATTAACTAGGGTGTTTAAACCGAAGGCTAAACCTCCGATAGTGGGTAAATGTTTCAGATAACTGTTTTGTTTGGCTGCCGAACCATAAAAATATAGTCCGATGCAAAGTGCCGCTATTCCAATTAAAATAAATTTTTTATCCATCTTATTTTTATGCTAAGGTTCTTTTTAAATTACTAGCCGCTCGAAAACTAATCCGTCAGTAAACATGATTTTTTTTATCTCAATCTTTAATTTTTTGACGAGTCTTGACAAAAGTTCCGAAATTATTGAGGCGAATTCCTTCACCATCTTTGATTTTAGCGAGGTTATGAACTAAATCTTGGCTGACTATTTGATAAGCTTGCTTTAATTCTTGCTGAGTAGGTTTTATCATTTTGATTTTTTAATGAATTTCTTTTACTAGGCGAGAGTTCAGAAAGAGAATATTTATTTTCAGTTGCTCCAAACGGAGGAGAGCTGGAAAGTTGCCGATTACTCAGGAGAGCTTTCAATATTTTTTTTCTGAAAAAGGTTTCTTTTACCAGGAAGATTACAAGGCTATATTTTGATTTTAGGAGTTTGGTTGGGAAGGGGTGGAGGTTCAAAATCTATATATAAAACTACATACAAAAATGGTTTGCTGGGAGAGTGAACAAAAGGCATTTTTTTGTTGGGTGAATTTTTTGAGTTAGATTTGAAAAAATTTTAGTGGAAGAGTGGGAAATTTATTTTTTTCTGAAAACTTAGTTAGATTAAAAGTTAAAGTTTGCCGGAAGGATTAATTACAATCTCTTTCTTCCATAATGCAGATTAATTCTTGCTCCTTCGTCTTTGTTTTTCTAATATTTTTATGTAAAGAGTGGTCGAAGTCAATGAAAAGAACTGAGAATAAGTCGTTGTAGGCTTTTTCTTTGGCATGAAAGTAGTTGGGTTGTAAAGCACCAATTAAACGAATTTCAGTGTTAGGGATGGATAACTGGTAAATTTTGGAGTGATAAACAAATGACTTAATCTCACTTTTTTTAGCATATTTTTTAAAGAAGTCAACAATTTTTACCTCTGTTTTATAATTTACAAAGTGACAATTGCGACTTTGGCTAATCTCTTTAAAAGTCAAATCATTAAATTCACCAAAAGCCCGAACTAGTCAAGAGAAAAAAGAACGGAGATTGTTTTCCCTAAGCCGATTATGTAAATCTGGGTCATGAACACATTCGGTAAACAACTTATCAAAAACTATAATCATTTAAACTGTTTTGGTTCTTTTGCCATTGGTAAACTTGATTAAATTAGCCAATTCAATACTGGAAATTTCTCTTTCTGATTTAAGCGACTTGCGAGCATCCTTTCAAGGTTTATTTTGGGTTTTTTGAGAAAGGATATAAGGTTCAGTTTTATGATATTTTTTGAAAACCTCATCAGCATAACTAATGGCTAGTTCATTGTCTAAATCTTCTATCTTAGCAAAAAAATTACTGAGTTTATCATAATTATCGAACATTTTATCAATCACTAATTTTGTTACTGGTCCATTTGGTCAAGCTTGCCATTCTTCTTCAAAAAGTAAATAACCATCTTTGAGGGCTTCCAAATAAGCAAGATAGATTAAATCCTGATTAATTGAAAAATTTTCTACACCTTTTCCATAAAAATACTTGGCTACTGATAAAGGTTCAATATTCAAATGCTTTAATTTAATTTTTTGAACTACCATGATATATTTATTATTTTACTAACCATATACTTCATATTATTTTTTAGACCGGTCTAAATTTAACCAAATTTCCTAAATCGCCATCCCGAATATATAAAGCGGTAGTAGATACTTTGCTATGCCCTAATACTTTTTGCAAAACTGGTAAAGGCATTCCGGAAATGGCTTGGTGGGTAGCAAAGCATCTGCGGAGAGTATGGAGTGATAATTCAATATTTTGGGCAATATTCATTTCTTTTTTTAGTTTGCCTAAGCAATCAAAGAAACTAATTCGATTAGTAGTATTAGGCTTTCAGCATCTTTTTTTAAGTTCTTTCACTATTTCCGGAGCAATATAGACTCAACGTTCTTTATCTCTTTTGCCGCGTAAAAGATATAGATTTTTATATTCGGCTTGCTGGTGTTCTAAATTTAAATCAAAATTAATGGCTTCGCTAATTCGCAAGCCAACTTTTCAGCCTAAAAGATAAAGGCATTCATGGACTAATTTTTTATATTCGCCTTTTTTAGGAGGTCTAGAAATTAGATAATCCCAAACTTGCTGTAAAAGTTGGTTAGTGGGAAGAACAGTTAAAGATTTTTTGACCATATACTAAATTTTACTTCCAACCTTTACCGGCTTACTTCTTACCTTTTAGATTATTTTGGTTAGCAGTTGCTTAGATTTTTAAAGCAACTACCGACAAAAGAGCGTATTTTGTTCGGAGAAGATTAGGGTTTTTTTAAACGAAGAGAAATTTTGGGACGAGGCAAAGGATGAACTTCTCCTTTTGCTCTTTCTTCTCACCTTTGTTGTCAACAATCTAATTCATAGGCTTTTTGTAAGTTTAGTCAAAAGTCGAAGGACATTCTAAAATAAAGAGCTAAACGACAAGCCATATCAGTTGACAAATCTTTTTTTTCTTCTAAAATATCTTCTATTTCTTCGACCGGAATGTTAACTCCTTGGGCTAATTTTTGAGGAGTGAGTTTAGCGGGGATTAAAAACTCTTCTCTTAACATTTCCCCCGGGTGAATTGGTTCTATTTTCTTTACCATAATATTTAATTTTATTCGTAATGCTTGCTTATTTCTACTTCATGAGCGTTATTATCTTTGCTTCATTGGAAAATAATGCGATACTGTTTATTAACCCAAATTCGATAATAACCTTTTCACTTACCTTCTAACTTTCTTAAACGATTACCAGGAAGAGCCGATAAATCTTTCAGAGAAGTAGCGGCATCTAAATCCCTCAGACTTCTACGCAGTTCCTTGCGATAACTCCTTCATTCCTTAATATCTTCTCAATCACGGTAGAATCTCTTTTCCCTTTTGCTTTTTCAAGTAATAATCATTATTTATTTTTACATTTTAGCAATATCTTCTCGGATTTCTCTAATAAATTCAACCGATTTATCATATTTAGTTCGGTAAGTCTCTTTTTGCTGTTCTAAGAGTTTGATTTTAGATTGGAGTTGCTTAATTTTTTCTTGGTTAGTAGTTGATTGATTTTTAGCAGTGGTTAGTTCTGAGAATAATTTATTGTTGGTATCTTTTCCTTGCTGTAATTCACCTTTTTTAACTTCAATTTGACTTTCTAAATTAGTAATGGTTTGGTTGGTTTGAGTCTTTTGTTGTTCTAAATGGGTTAATTTTGCTTGAATTTGAGTTAGTTGGTTTTTGGTATTAGTTAATTCTTGCTCAGTGGCTTGGAGAAGTTTTAATAATTGCTGATTGCTGGTTTCTAGTTGGGTGATTTGTTTGGCAGTTAATTCAGTTTGATTTCGGGAGGAGATTTCTAGTTCTGAGATTTTGGTTGCTAACTCTTTATTTTTTTGTTGAACTAGTTCTGTTTCCTTATTATTCCTTTCGAAAACTTTTCTGTATTGGGCTTTGACATTTTCAAAACTTCTTTGGCGAGCTTCTTTTTCTTCGACTAAGGCTGCTTGGAGATTGATAATATTTTCTTTATCAGCCTTTCAATTGATTTCTAATTGGTTTAATAATTGGGTGGCTTCTTTTTGGTTATTTATTTTTTGGCGGGCGAGATTAATTAATTGATTTTCTAAATCAGTTATTTTTTGATTAGCAAGAGCATTGGCTTCTTTTTGGTCGGCTAATTTTTTCTCAGTTCGGGTTTGAATTTCACGGACTTCTTGGACAGTTTCTTCGACCCAACCTTTAAAATCAGCAAAATTAATATTAGTAGGAAAAGGGCTATCGGGATAAAGTATGGTGGCTAAGTCCCGTAATTGGGACTGGAAATTAGTTTTAGTCTGATTATGCTGTTGCTGTTCTTGGGCTAGTTCAGTTTCTAAGCGAGTTTTAGTTTGCTCTAAAAAATTTAGTTTATTTTCTAAGCGAGTAATTTTAGCGGTTTTGTCGGCTTCTCGGGCTTTTACTGTGTCTAATTCTTGTTTGGTTTGGGTGATTTTAGTTTCTAATTCAGTGATTAATTGGACTTTATTTTGGTATTTTTCTTTTCAGACTTTTACCATTTTCTCCGGATGGGCTAACTGTCAGGCTTCTAGGTCATAATCGAATGGTCGGAGTTGGTTTTGGATAGCCGAGCATTTGGCGTTGGTGTTATGAGGAGAGCATTCGATATTTCCATATTTTCCTCCTTTGGTTGCTTGGACTAAACTCTCTGGTAAATATTCTAATCCTTCGTTTACATCGGTGGCTTCAATACAAATTTGTTCAAGTCTGGTTAAATTTTGGTAAGATTTAAGAGAGCCGTAGAATTTATTGTGTTTGCCTTTTTCTAAACCATATTTCGTAGTTCCTATTTGTAATCTTCTTAAATTAACAAATTTACTAAATATCTCAATATCGGTGGGTTGGATATTGTTACTGTAAATCTCTAAATTTTTTAACTTTTCGGGATTAGGTAATTGGTTTAAGAAGTCTATGGAGGCGAGATTATTATCAGAGCAATCTAATTCCTTTAAATTAACCAAACCACTAACATTTAATTTGGTTATATTTGAATTATCAACTACCAATTTCTCCAAATTCTTAAACTCCCTTAAATCTAACTCACCTTCTTCTAATTCAAAATTTTTGTCTCTCTCTCTCTCTCTCTGTTATAAATATCAGAAATATCAATCTCCCTCACCCCCTCCTTATCCTCCTTAGTCGGATACTTTTGCTCCAAATATTCTTGTAAAGTTACCATAATATTATTATTTTGCTAAATAATTATCTAATTTATTTAATAAATTGTTCCTTTTTTTAGTTATTCACTGTTCTTTATCTTTATAATTTTGCTCTAACTGTTCTACCAATTTTAAATATTCGACTTTGCCTTTTAATTTACTTTTTGCCAAAGAAAATAAAGAGTTTTCTAAATCGCTTACTTTTTGCTGAAAAAGATTATTTTCTGTTTTTTCTCCGGCTAAATTATTTTTTAAATCTTGAATATTTAGGGTAAGTTGCTTAATTTTTTCGCTTTGGTCGGCGGCTAAATCTTTTTCTACCCTTTTTTGGTAAAGGGTTTGGTAATGGTTTCTTTCTTGCTCTAATTTAGTGAGTTGGAATCGGTTTTCAGAATTAGAGTGAAAATTTAATAAATTAGCCTGCTTTTGCTGGTAAATCAGATAAAGAACTAGCAAAATTAAAACTACTACTAGTATTTGGGTGTTTGTCATATTTAATTTTTAAAAAATTTTCTTCATTCTTTAATAAAAAATCCGCGGTTTTGTTCCACGATTTCTAAGATTTTTCTTTCCTCGGTATAAGTTAGTCCTCGTGAATATTCAACCGATAAATCCTTTAATAAGACTTTCATAATTCCTCCCGAACCTTCGGCATGAATATGAGGTTTTTCTCCTCGGTCATGCGAAGTAAAGAAAAAGCGAAAACCTTTCTTTTTTTCAAAACCTTTAATAGTTGGCATATTTTAACAACAACCGCTTTCTAAGCCATCTGTAAACACCCGCAAACTAATATCTTCATCTAGTTCCGGTCAGTGAATATGATAAGCATCCGGTAAAATACGGTAATTTTTTAACTGTTTTAAAGTGGCTTTTCTTAGTTTAGTAAATCAAGTATTGGGGATACTCAATCTTCTCCCATCTTCTAATAAAGCGGTAATTTCTTGCTTGCTACATTCCAAATTTAAAACTCGGGGCTGGTGTTTGTAGATTATTAGAGGTTCTTTTTGTTTATTTATGTTTTCTCTTAGTCGCATAATATTTTAGAATTATATTAATTTATTCCTAATTCAGAGTGAATTATATATTTTTTTTAGGCTAAATTTTTTCTTTCTGAATAAATTTTTCAATTCTGCTGATGCTTTTTGCCGGACAAATGAGATTTGATTGTCTCGGTTTCTTTGATAAAGTAATAATATTTGCTTTGGGCTGATTAATTCTTTTTAAAGTTCAATAAGCAGTTCAATTCATATTTAGAGTTCTATTTGCGGTTTAGGCCTTTGGCACTTTTGGCAAATTTGTCCAGTTATTTGTCTGAATTTTCCCCGAAAGCGAATTATTTCCGGCAAAGGTTTTAATTGTTTACATTTTGGACATTTAATTTTGATTAGTCAGAGGGATAGAATAGCCAAGGCTAAGCCGATTATTATTCCGCCAACTAGCGAAAAGATTATTAAAGCTAGCATAGTTTAAAAATCGGTTTCTTCTTCCTCGGCTCAATAATTATCCATTAAAGAGCATAAACCCTCTTCATAAAAAGGCTGACCCAATTCATCCAATTTGCCTTTAATTAGTTGGTCTTCTAAAAGAGTTAGGATTTCCTTACAGTTTTCTACCAAATTATAAAGAGCATCGGAGTCTCAGGTGTCGGGGTCATTGGAGTTAATGATTCGGGCTTCTTCAATTTGGTCGATTAATTTACTTAATTTTTCTAATTTATTTTCGATTTTTCGGTGGAGTTTTTTAGATTTAGGCATAGTTTTTTTAACTTTTTTGTTTGGTCATATTCGGTGAGAACTTCGTCAAAATTGAGACAAAATCAGTTTTTTCCTCTAATGCGGGTAGATAAATTGGTGATAGTAGAACTATCTCCGCAAGTATCTTCTCATTCAACTTCAATGATTCCGGCAATAATTCTAGTTCTTAATTCGCTTAATAATTCTTGGTTGGTGATTTCTTTAAATTTATTCATATTTGTTTTGGTGGAAGTGGATAATGCTTTCGACAAGTTCAACAAAAATATTGCGATTGGGGTTCGGAGCAATAGCAAATAATTAGTTCGGTTCTATTTCGGCAAGCAAGGCATTTAGGATTTTTCATGATTCTGTTGCTTAACTTTTTTCAAAGTATAGGTCAAAAGTTTTTCCGGATATCATTGGTTCTTGGAACTGTTTCAACATTCTTTTTCAATTTCGGCTTTTGCTGAGGTGCTTAATTTGGCTCAATTTTGTTTATGCTTGGCGGGGTAAAGACCTTTTTCTTTAAAATCTTTTCACTCTGTTTCGCTAGCAAAAAGGTCTTTTTTTAGGTTTTGATTAACATAATGTCATCAATCACAGGCTTCGGCTTGACAGCAACTTCAGCCTTTGGCTCATAAAAAGTTAATTACTGACTTATCTACAAATCAGGCTCGGTGTTCATTGGGTCTTTTATTTTCTTTATTCATGAGGTTTATAAAAATAATGACCTTTCAGACCCTTGACATTGAAAATTAATATTTCAGAATGAAAAATAACTCCTTCAAAAACATTCTTGGGTAAACTGATAATGCTACTGATTGGCGGATAAGTTCCTTGGATAGATTTCTGCCACCGCTGACTTTTGGTTGTTAAATTTAACCGAAATCCGACTGGGGCAAATAAAATTATGGGAATATCTTTGCCAAAAAGTTCAATTATTTTGGCTAATCAGACTTCACTGCCTAATTGGCTGCCATAGCCATTAAAAGGAGGGTTGCAGAGGACTAATTGAGGATTAGGCTTATAAACTATTGGTTTCATTGCTTTCAAAAGGTCGCCATCTATTCCATCCCAAGTTAAAAAATCTTGAACCGAATAGAGTGGGCTGTGAACTTTAAGGTCAATTCCATAAACAGGATAGCAAGCCTGTTCTCAGGGGGCTAATAAACTCCCTTTTCCACAACAAGGGTCTAAAATCACACTGCTGGTGGGAAATTTATCTTTCAATAATGCAAAAATAAACTGACTTACTTCGGGTGGAGTGTAAATAGTTGAGTTTTTGGGTTTTAAATTGTAATTATTTCTTTTTAGATTATACATAATTTTCCATTGTTTTCTTTCTGGCTTCAAGAATTATTTCTAAAAACTGAACGGTTTCTAAGGCATCAGCAATTAATTCTATTTCTAGGGGACTGAAATTAAAAGTGGAGTAGTGAGGGACTTTTTGCCAAAGATAAATTTTTCGAATTAGGAGTTGATATTTATTCATAATTATTCATCCTCTTTGGGTTTAAAACCAAATTGGGTTAAAAAGTTATCTACTTGGACTTGCTCGCGGGCAGTTAAGGGTTTAGTTGGTTTCATATTCAATATTTTTAACTTTGAAAAATTTTC
>CAMKVN010002980.1:0-11670 GCA_946474995.1 Funneliformis geosporum
CACTAACTTGCAACTGAGTTCGTCACTTAGAATATATAAATTCTCTAAATTTCCTAAGTTCCTAAACCCTTAAGTTCATAAATCAAGTGAAGTAATTCCTAGGCACTTCAGATACCTGTAGGACGTAAGATTCCCTAAGGTTGTAAAGTCCAACGATAAGGAAGTTACTCACCACAGTAAAGGAACTTAGATATATTACGTGAAGTAATCAGAGAAGATTATTCCCGGTGACAATATGAATAATAATAATTTTACTTTTTAAATATTGAAGATGATTAAGAAAATGATTTAGATAGTCAATATAAATCATTTTTTTAACATATTAATTATAATTAATAATATAATTAATAATTAATTATCTATATTTTATAATGAAATAAGTTTAGACTATTATTCACTTATAGTTGGTAATGCAGCTTTAGAAATATCACGCATATTATCAGATCTATAAAATGATCAATTGCATGAAGAAGAAAATTTAAATAAAATTGAGAAGGTTTAAGTGATGCAATTACCTTCAGCTGGAGAGATTTTCAATATAAAATATCATTAGGAATTCACAACATACTTTTGTTATCTTTTAGCTATTTTAACAATTTTTTATAAATGATGTTTTAAATGTTACAACTATTTTAGAAATTAGGAAATATCATGATACATTTTCATATAATTTGCAATCTAATTCTAATAATTCATGTTAAATTACAAATGAAAATGATAATACAAATAGAATTAATGAAAATGCTACTAATAAATTTATTACTGAAATAATAGCAAATAACATTGGTGAAACTCAAAGGAGGTGACACCGGGATTGATAGGAAGGAATATTATCTAATGATAGTTTAGGTAAGAATATGCATTTTTTGTTTTGATTGAAAGAATATATTTTATTAATTATTTTATTTATTTATTTAATTTTTAGTAATAAATCTTGGTTTGGCAAATGTTCTGATATTAACTCTTTATGTAAAGATGGATTTTTAATAATATATTCCAAGAATATATTATGTCTAAGAAAAGTTATTATAAATGTAGACAGTGACATGCATGGATACCATTTTAATTTATGATTATTTTAATATGCCAACTTCACATAATTCTCTTTTAAACATTTTTAATTAATAAAATTAGTAATATTTGCTACTATAAACTTTCAAAAAAAAAATTTATATGTCTTCGACTACATTATGATTCGAATAATTAACAACTTTTTAAGGTGTTCGGAAAGTTGATTTGCATAATTTATAAAAAACCTTGATTCATAATATTTGATCAAATTGTGGCTTATCTGTGGTACAGTGCTATTTTTCTTGGGTAGTTGTGTCTTTATCTATGATAGCAGGGGCTTGTAAAATGGATTTAAGTAATACAAATTTTTATTCGTTGACCACGCGACGGATTTTAGATTTAAGTCGATTGACTCATACTAATTTTTATTGTTAACAACTTCAAAAAAAATTTATAAGGTGTGTCAAATTTGTTAATATGTTTTCAAAAGCAAAGTGTATTGTTCTATAGTCAACGCACATCCCTACTAGAGTATGGCCATTACGTCCTGCGTTAGATGTTTGGTGCTAGCCTGTTGTGAATGTCCTTGGGCATGCGTGTTCAAAGCCTCCCCCTGTATGCCAGTATCCAGGTTGTGTAGCGTATGCCTACTGGCATATGGCTATTACGTCCTGTGTCAGATGTTTGGAAGCAGTCTGTTGTGAATGTCCTTGAGCATGCGTGTTCAAGTCCTCCCCCTGTATGCTGTTTTCCCAGTATACCGTTGACTGTGCAATGCCTTTTTTGTCATTTGTTATATTTATAGCGCTTGCGTATTTCTGTAACTCATTATACTTTTCACTAGAATGTTCGAGTCAACCGTGAATGAGCATCTTGAAAGTACACTATGCAGGGATTGGTCGATAATAGGAATCTTGGAATATACAGCATCAAAATTCGAATTATCTATGACTACATTTGAGATTCTCAAAGCAGATCTGTATTTAGTGTTATCGAGTTTAAGCGAAAGTAAAAGCCTTCACGTTCACCAGAATGCCAAAAACAAGGCAAATAAAGTTATTTCTAGCTTTGATAAATTATTCACTTCGGTTGATGTGAAACGTTTTATTAATGAAATTAAATTAAAAAACGAAAGAATGGAATTCAATACATCTGTGTGTCGAAATGTTACATCAGCAAATACATTACAAGTATTAAAGGTAAGTTTTGAAGCAAACTTAGAAAAAATGCATCACAATAATTTTACTGACAGTTTTATCAGGAACATCATATGACTAGAATAGAAATTAATGACATACGCAATGAAGAAGCTGCTGCCTCTGGTAATTTAATCAAAACTTTGAATCAAGGTGTTCTGCCAAACTTGGAAGAGACCTTTTCCGCCGTCGCTATAGGGTGTAAACGAGCATATCCTCACGTCGATGATGATGAGATGCATTCATCCAAGAAGGTAAAAATGCATCAGTAAATAAAGCATTCAGATAAACTCGTATTCATCATATTTTATATTCTTGAATTTTACCAGTTGTTGCATGAGGATGTGGAAGTGCAAGAAACTTACAAGGACATTGAAAATGGACGCCAAGGTATAAGAAATTATAAAAGTGGAAATTAATGGATTCCTCAGGCGAGTTTATTGACAAGTTTGATTTATGAATTTTGATAGAACCACATCTTGTGGAATTAAAAGAGTCCAATTGGAACATAAATTTTAATGAGGCTTTAGACAAGGAACCAATTTTTGGACTTGATCATGATGAAGTAAGTATATATTTACTTATTTATTGTTTTTTATATATAAATGATAGAAAACTGATTTCACTTATATTTAAAAACAGAGACTAAATACGATACATAATGAACTTATACATCTTTATTATAATTCCGATGTTCGGTAATATTTTTTTATTTGGAATATATCTTTTTTTATAATCGATGAACTGTCTCTATTAAATGTTATAATTATTATATAGTGATGTAATTAGGATGGCTATTGTAAATTTGGATGATGATAAAAAAAATGAGACTACATCATTTAAAACGATTGCATCCCTATACACAAAACGTTCAAGCAGATTTTTCGACCTTACAACACAACGGGATAATATTTTTAAAATGTTAAAAGAAATCAAAGATATTTCAAGCATTAAAAAAGCGCAAAAGTTTGTTTCAGACTTCAATGGAATGAGCAACCTAATTTTGGATAGAATTCTAACTGTTGAAAATTTTATATATTCAACTGTTAAACTCCTGTAAGGCTAGCTTATTTCAACTGTCAAAAATCTTTTATATTTTAAAATTATTAATGATAATGACTTTTTTTTAGTACTAGTTATTTTATTTTAAATGTAGAATACTTTCAAAAGCCTTTCTCGGAGTACCACATTACGTCAATTATATTTGTAAACATTTTTATGGATTTATTTCATAATCACGAGTATTCAATCTGATTCAATGAGTTTAGTAATGGTTTTGTATTTTAGATATTTTAAAATCATTTGCTGTTAGCTTATTTACTGTATTTCATTGTAGTTCATACCAGGCAAATAAGGAGCATAGACATCTTCTTTGTAGTAAAAACCAAAGATCAAGAAATTCATTGGTCCCTGATATCAAAGTGGTGTATAAAAAACGAAAAATAGAAATGGTAGTAGTTGAACATCAAAAAAGAACTTCAGTGGAGGACAAAAAAAAAAAAATCAGAGATACTACCAAGATATGTGTAATGATGCATTATCAACTAAGTAAAATTTATAAATGCTTAGAGAGTTATGGTAAAGGCAATAATATTAAGGATATTTATGTTTATGGTGTTATTACTTCAAGTAAGTATAATTATTATAAGCATTTTTTATATTCAACTCAAAGGAAAAAACTAATAATAAATAAAAAATTTAGAACTTGATGTGGATATTTATGCTATGAATATTTCTGCTCCTGAATTATATCTTTTTTATAAAATATTCAGTTTCAGTTTACCAGAAAATATTTATAATTTTGATGATATAACTTATGCATTAAAATGTCTGATAAATTTTCAAGTAAGTTTCTTTTAATAATTTTATTCTTTTTATTTAGATATTAATTTTAAAATTTTATACAGAAAATGGTAGATGATAATTATATCCAATTTAAGAATATTTTAAATGGAGAACCTAATATATCAATACAACAAATAAAATGGTTAGTAAACATCAAAATTTCTTCAATTACTTTATTATCAAAGAAATAATACAGTCAGGAAATTTACTAAATAAGGAAATAAGGTTTAGAATGATTTACATAAAAATCTTGAAATTTAATTGGTTATTATACACAAGTGATCTGATATTTATTTATTCTTTTTTTCAAATTTTATTGTGACTTAGATATTATATGGATAGATAGTAAAAGAGTCATAATTATTTTTAATTATTTGGGATCAATTCTTTTTAAAAAAGTAAATAAGACCTGAAAATAAGAAATTTGCATTGTATTTTAATTAATTAAAAATCTGTGAAATTAAAGAATCATAAGTCTGGTAGTATGCTAGATAGCTAAGTAATTTGCATTTTATCATGATTATCTTTCTGAAATTTATTAACCTTCATTTTTTTTTTAGAATCTTATTTAATTTGTAAAAGATATTATAATTAAATTATCGCTAAAAAGCAATTTTATCAATTCCTTGCAGAATGATTAAAAGTAAATTTCATTGAACAAACAGAAACAGCATTTATAGTATCTAATATATTATAAAAAAGGATTAGTTTTAAAAGAGAGTAAAGCCTAGATCAAAGAAGTTATTTCATTCAAAGAAAATAATAGCATTTATTGTTATTATTCTGATCTAATGTTTAAACTTGAAAAATCAAAAGTTTTTTAAAATTCAATCAATTAAAAAATCAACGGAATTTGCAATTAATAATGGATTTTAATAATCAAATTATACAAATGTAGCATAATATAGAATATCAAAAAAAAATGAAATAGAAGAATTAAAGCAAAATTATAAAAAGTTTACAATTATGTGATTGAATTTTAAAATTTATATGAAGAATAATATAAAAAGAATAATATTTTTATTGAGCAATAAGATTTATGATTTAACAATCAACAAAACTGTATTAATATAATTACTGAAATAGTAAGTATAAATAGGAGATATTTTCAATAATATAGAATTATTGATCAGAAATAAAGATAGGTTTTGATAGAAAATTTTATAATAGTATTAGAAAATTAGACAATTTTAGATAGTTTTGAATAGGTTTTGAACACAAATTTATATGTTTAAAACCTTATCCAAAATTAAAAAACGTGTTTAAAACCTATTACTATTTTATAGTATATACTTCTTATAAATGATTTAATAATCATAATCAAGTTATTGTTAAATTTGTTAAAATAATAATTTAAAATAATCAAGATACTAATACTTTAAGTTAGAAAATTTCTTTTAAAATAACGTTTACAGTTAATATAATATATAAGACACAATATGAAAAATATATATTAGAAATTCATCTTATTATCTCAACTATTAAACACTTTACTGTATAATCAAAAATAATTATTAGTATTAATAATCATATTACAAATTCAAGTAGCTATATTTGATTATAAGACTGGTTGAAAGAATTATTAGAATACAAAGAACAATTGTTTGAAGGTCTTTTATTTTTTGCATTTGATAGTAAGTAAAGGTCAAAAAAATTATCTTGATCAAAAATTCAATATAATGATTTTTCATATAAAAGGTTTACTAGGAAAATAGGACTCTAAACATTTTTTATTAAAATTTCAATAAAAAATACTCAAAGTCTTATTTTTTTAGTAAATCTTTCATCTTATTATCAGTTTTATTGCTTTTAATATAATATTATAAAATAGAATTTAATATACTAATTCACCTTGGTTATATTTTTTTTAAATAGATTGCAGTATGAAGAATTTTTTGATATTAGCACTCAAATGCAAGAAGTTATTGATATATTTAACTTTTTGAAATTCTTAATCTATTATCTAAAAAAAATTAGTTTCTACTAATACTATTGATTTTCTTATAGTAATTATAACAACTAAAATTACCTGTATGAAAAAATGTTCTAATTATTATCAATAAAAGGTTAAAAATTAAAACAGATATGTTTAGTATATAAAACACAATTACTAACATTAGCTAAAATTCAAATATAACCATTAGTTAACAAAATCGTCAACTATTTTTAAGTTTTTTAATAAAATAATAAATCAAATATTATATCTATTTCTAAAATAAGTATTACTCAACAACAAACTATTAATCAGAGAATTAATATTTCTAAAACATACATTTCTATTTCAATCAATATTAATCCTAATTCAATCTTTAACATTGAAAAAGTTCTTTTTTATATAGAAATAATTTCTGGTATTCAAGATAAGATTTGTAAATGAATAGCAGTAACTTGTTAACTTGTAATGGTATTTTATATCATCATACTATCAAATTAAAAAAAAAGGTTTTTTAGTTAATTCTTATACTAGGATAATTATATGAGAAAATGAATATACTTCAGATATATGGAAGGTAGTCAGTAAAAAAGGAGGAAATCCAAAATTTTTGTTAATTTTTATTATTAAGCTAAATTTGTGCATATGACTGAGATTAACCAAGTGGTCTAATAATATAAATTTTGACCAAAATTTAGATTTTCACTTTTCTATTGATTACCTTCTATATATTGAGATAAATTGAAAAATTGATTTGAAATAATTTGCAATATATCAAAGTTATTGAACAAAAAATTAATTAGCTTATTTTAAGAAATATATAAATTATTATAAGTTTTGGGATTCTATTTGTAATATATATCGTTAAGCAATAGTAATGGAGTTTATGTAACCATATATAAAAAGTCATGCTAATTCTCAATTGAAAATTATTTGGCTTAGATTAAAGAACAGCAAAATTTACTTAATCAGATAAAATATAAACAAACATTTGTTTATTTTCTGGCAATCATTAATTATTGAAAAGCTATAAGAATTAATAATCCATTTTTAAAAAGAGCTGCTAAAAGATCATTCTCTTCAATTTGATTTGCAAAATGTTATCTCATTTACTACTTAACTGAAGTTTCTGATGAATACAATTAATGTGATTCTGTTTAAAAGTATATGAGATTATCAAAAAAAAATAGTATTATATCGAATTAGGTCTTTATGAATAGTATCAAGGGTTAGTACAAGTTGAACATTAATCAATCAGATATCTTTCTAATTAGTTACTTTTTTTGATTAGCAATCAATAGATAGAAATCAGTAGATACTATAATCAGATATGAATTAGTTAATACATAATTGATAATTATTAGGTAAAATTATATAAATCGGATTTCAACCTGATTTTATACTTATTTTAAAAAATTGTAAATTATATATTTAATAGTAATAAATAGTTTTAATTAATAATTAGTTATCAATCAATTTAATACCCGATTAATAATTATTATTTAATAAGAATTTACTGATTGGTTTTATATTAATAAATTTACCGATTGTTTTTAATTTATAAATTATTTAACTTTACTGATTATTTTAAAATTTATAAATTATTTTAAATTTACTGATTATTTTAAATTTATAAATTTATTAAAGTATCCAGATTATTTCAAATTTATTTAATAAGATACAATTAAATTTTCATTATAGATAAAATTGTTTATTAATAGGTATGACTATCATATTTTTACAGTTTTTGTATACTAACTATAAATTTACTTGGTATAAATCAACCATAAATATTATAAACTAGGATAATACTATCTATCTCTATCAATCTTATAGAATTTATCTTTTTAAAGCTCAATATTACATAATATTTCTTCAATATTAGATCTATAATAAAATCTTGTTTGCCAATCAGAAGCTGGTAAATGCTATTTTACAAATGCTAAATGATGTGTTACTATAACTATTAAAAATCAAGTGAATATTCAAAATAGTATTATACTTCATCAGGAAATATGTCTGTCATTTCATCGCTTGTATAAATATATGTAAATTTCTCATATATCAGGATGCAATCATTGCTTCAAAGATTTTAGATTCAATTCTAATATGGTTATATTGATTAATATATGGCAAAATGATAGTAAGATTTTCTGTTGATGTTTCAGAAACTGCATCTACTGTTGTTACAAATTTTCTATTATATGCATTATTATAATATTCAACTAATAATTCATAAATTTTATCTGGTAAAAGATATGCATTCATTTTTTGGAGAAAGTATTTATTCTAAAAATAGCTTATTATAAAAATGAAAACTGTAATTAATATGTTATAACTTTTAATATTACAATTAAAGATGGTTCCCATAATTATTTTTAAAAATTTTAACTAATTGCAACTTAAATTGCAACACTTTGAATTGCAACATTTTATGAATTTTTATATTAAAATAAATTTATAAGAAGTTGCAATTTACCGAGTTGCAATTTCTTAATTATGATATTCATCTTTAATTACAATATATGTCACAATTAGGTTTAATTTATATATGTTACAACTTATATTATTGCAACATATATTGCAACTAATTTTAGCTTATGTTATAATAAGTTGTAAATTTGAAATTAATTGCTGCACCATCTTTAGTTCATTACCAATAATAATTTTATTAAGATAATGAAAGATTTGTATGATTTTATAAAATCTAATTCATTATATGATGCTAAACTTCTAGCTATCAGATGAGACTTTACAAATTCAAGAGCTTATTTCAGTTTTGAGCAATCTATTTAATTAGAAATTAATTTGTTTAATTTATGGGTTTGCATAATGATGCATAAAAGTTCAAATTTGATTTATCGCTTACTATTCGAAAGGAATTCTATAAAAAAAATTAAATAAATATTAATTATATACTTAATTATTTAATAATTTAATAAAAATCGATATAAAATTTCACCTAAAATTTCATTCATTCTTTCAAATAAATAATACCAGAATGAATACAAAGAACTATAATCATGATAGCATTTAGTAATATAAAGTAAAAGGTATATTTAATATTATAAATTCTGATCAATAGTTTTCTTTAATTAAATGTTCTACATATAACAATTGTACATAAGCTTCAATTAATAAAATGTTGTCAATTATTTGATATACAAGTAAATAATAAGCTTTAACAAAATTAACTAAAATTTCTTTATCTGGTAAATCCAAAAGATCCTATAATAATAGAATCATGTATATTAAAATAAAAGTCTTTTATTAATTAGCTATAAAGTCAGAAATTCCTTCTCCAGTTGAAATTTTATTTGAGATCTAATCCAAATTGGCTGGTAGATTGATTATTTTTATTTGTTCTTCCAATAATATAAGATTGATTTTATTAAACTATAATATTTTTACTATTCAATAGGCAATATCAAGAAAATAGCAATGCATCAGATTGATAATAAGATATTGAATCAGATTAAAATAAGGCAGCCTTAACATTTCTAACCAACGTATATGTGTATTAAAAATATGCTACTTTCTTTCATCTTTTATTTTGCGTTGTTACTATTTTTCAGCTTTTTTGAGATGTTTTTAAAGGTCTCATTCTTGAAACCAATTAACCTTCAAATCCACCAACTTTTAGTTTTTTACCTTCTGTATTTGCTCATTTGTAACATCAATAATATTCAGTTAATGCTGATATATGACTGCACAATTTTCTAGCAACTAGAATATTATTTAAATAGCAAATGATAGCTAATCTAATTCTTTTTCTATTTAAAAATTTGGTAGGGATTGGTATAATATATCTATTTTATAATTTTAATTATTCATTCATTATTGAAGAAAGATAGTGATTTATCTAATGTACTTTTATCTCTTTAGTATCTGGTAGTAGTCCAAGTATTAATATATTTACTTTTTAAATTGAACTTTATGTGAAAGGTTATATATGATATTATATATGATATTATTATTATATGCTGATGACTCAAATAATTGAGATTTATCATAATTCCTAACTGTGAATCAGTTTCTGATGTAAAAAAATATGAAGAATCAGGTGTATTAAGTCATAATAGAAATTTTTTCAAATTTCTCCATCATAAATATCAGTTATCAATTCAATATTATCCTAATTTGTCTATTTTTCAAAAGAGATTCAAATTCTGATCACTGATACATTGTAATCAATTGAGCCTTCAAAGATAGCAAGGAAAAAATTATCTTTGATTTTCTAAAGTAATCTTTAATTATTGATATTTGTTTTATTATTTCTATTTCACAAAAATTTCTCTGACTTTTTCTCAGATGATTTGAAAATTCTACATAGATGTATTTAAACCTATTATACCTATTAATTGACTTATTATTCACATTTTATTGTAAAATTTCTAAAATTTTATATAATGTTTTATAATCTGAATATATTACATATATTTTTGCTTATTTATTAATTTTTATCATTTTTTTTGCTATATATGAACTTGTAGAAAAGTCATTAAAATATATTTGATTAGCATCTAATAAAACTAATAAAACTATATTAAAAAACTTAATAAGTAAATCAATAGTAACACCAGAAAAGTGAAATCTTGCTTAAAACTTGAATATCTATAATAGTATTCACAGATCATTAAAATTAACATTTGTGCTAGGATATTTATGATCTGATTCATTAAGATCATCAAAGTTGGAAGCAGTAAATTACTCAAACAGAATATTATTTTCACTTAACCTATGATCATTATCATTAAATCTGTGATTATTTTTTGTTGTAAATATATCATTAACTTCTTCTTCTTTTTTGATTAGAATTGATTCTGATTTATCATAAATAAGATCACAAAATTTATTATATTATTTTTGTTTCTTTAATACATTAATCGGTTCCTTATCAATAGGAATTAGATCATCACTAAAATGATCATTGAGTAAATTTTGATATTAATCAACTGATTTGATTTTTATTTTTTTTTCAAAGTTAATAATAATATATATTGATTTAATACTTCTTGATCAAGTAGAATGTTAAGATTCAGAAGTATTAGCATAAAACCTTTCTAATTCTTGCTGATGTTTCTTAAATTTTCTAGAATCAACTAATTTACTTTTATAGCAATGTAAAATACATTTGTATTTAACTAAATACCTAGTTTTAGAAGTAATACAATCTTTTGCGAAACTTTTATTATCAGATTTCTTTGATCTTGACATATTTGTAATTTTATAAATAATATTATGATCTTTTGTATTATTTTTATAAAAACAGTTTCTTTTTGATCTTGTTATATTTGTTAAAAAAATTCAGAAAAAGAAAAAATATTTTACTGATTTCTATTGATACTTGAGTCTTATTTATATATTTATAAAAAGCATATTTTTAATATATAATATTATTAATTTATAACAATACTTTAATTTATCAATAATATCACTAATTTGTATAATACAAAAAGTTTAATTTTCATATATAACCGAAAGTAATACTTTAATTTATTAATAATATCACTGATTTATATAATATAAAAAAGTATGTATTAGATAATAATACTTTAAATTATTAAAATAATACCAATTTACATAATACAAAAAGTATATTTTAATATCCCTATAAATAATATGTATAAGGAAAGTATACGGAAATAATATGTTTAAAAAACGTATAATAAACGTAGAAAAACA
>CAMKVN010002981.1:0-11669 GCA_946474995.1 Funneliformis geosporum
TTTTTTAATAAGGTTTTAATATAATTTAACCAAGTTTTACTTTTACCATTTAGACAACTGTCTAAACTCTTGATTTCATCCAGCAACCTTAGAGGTGACTGTATGAAATGACTATATTAGTAATTTTATCCTGATGGCTTATCCTCTTTTTTTGAATAAATATAAAAAAGCATATTAGAGTTATTATACAATTTAATATGTTAATAAATTCAGATAAGACTCTAATGTTTAATATGTGGGTGGTATATTATTAAAATTAAGGTATGAGATATAGTAAATCATATGATTAGTATTTCAATTTTAATAGAATACTACTAATGTATTTAAGTGATAAGACGTAAAGGTTAGATTTATTAATAATATGAGTATATTATCCTAATGTTTTTGAAAAGAAAATAGTTTTGGATTAGTTTCTTATATATTGAAAATATTGATATTCTAAAACATAATCATTAAGCTTTTGATTTGCAAACTAGATAACAGCTAAGTTTAACCTTTTTAAGGTTAGATTTAGCATATTGGTATCAAAAGGTAAGACTTAGTGACCTATGAAATTAGATAAGAATTAGCTTTAGAATATTTCTATAATACAGTTAGGCTTGCTTGGTTAGATCTATCTCAAATTGCTTCACTTTATTTCTTGATTTTTGATAGGTCTTCTGAAAGGCAAGCAGAATAGTATAAAATTTATTATTAATATTGGGTTTGCAAGATTAGGCTCATCTCAAATCACATTACTTTATTTCTTGATTTTTAATGTGCCATCTGGGAGGCAAACAGTATAGTATTCTTTTTTGATATATTATTTAGTATTAATTTTAGATTTTAATGGCTATATTAAATAGTATAATTCTTTGTATCTGAAGGGCTAATTTCAAGCCAAGTTCTATACCAACATTTTTTTATATCAGGATTTTATCACAGCCTAGTTTTAATCTTAAATATACTATTGAATTCTTGATATGCTTTCTGATATCACAACATGGTAGGTAATTAACAAAGATTCCATAAAATTTGTATATTAGAAAATGGTGTAAGAAAGCACTCAAAATTAGTATACACTACTTTGGAAACTATCAATTAAATCATCATAAATAATAATATCATTCGATTCTAATTCTTCTACTACTAGAATTAGCAAGTTGTATTGATAATTGAAGGTTATTATCGTAATTAAAGCTAAATGTTTTATTATTCTATTCAAAATCTTTCATATTCATATTTTGAATCATTTGAGATAATCCATGTAATGAAATATTATTAATACTGGAATTAGTAAGTTATTCTGAATATTGAAGTTGTTTCTTCTTCATTATTTATTTAATAATTTTCTATTATATTTGTTTTTGTAATAATTGCATTTAATTCATCAATTCATCAACTACTTTGTTCATTTTTTCAATAGATCATTTTGGTGTTCTAATTATTTTATGTTTTTAATAATAAAAAATGAGTTAAAAAATATATGTAAAAGTCAATATATGTAAATGTCAACCTAATATTGTACCTTGATTTGATGCTGTAATTCCCAAAGACAGATGAAGATCAACTTTCCGTTAATGTTCAAGCTAATTATTGATTAAATATATTAAATGATTTATTTTACACTAAATAGACAGAAACACAATATTGGATTTCATAGTAACCTCACGAACAAGTTCTTTAATAATGGCATTGTTATATACCAATCTCTTGAAAATTGCTAAAATACTCATATTCGTAGTATTTGATATCTTTTTTTGAAATATATATTCTTCAATCCACTCGATTGAATTTTTGGCAGTATGCATTAATCTTTTTTTAATTTGATGTTTAGCAAAAGAAATAATAGAATAACAAAAATGCATTTGATAGGTCATGCAATTAGTTATGGATATTGTACGGTGATTATTTATATTGGTTAACGTCACGAAGTGACGTTAACTAATGTAAATAATCACCATACAATATCTATATTATCGTACAGCTAAAGCAGATCATGCTTAAAAACTCTGAGATTGTTTCTAGTTAGTATTTTGTTAGATGGTTCAGCAGATCTAAAACTTTCTCTTTGAAAAGTATACAATTATTTCGTGATTTTGTTCTTACCAATTATAACGGATGAAAATCGCCTAAAATTTCAGCCAGCATAGGACTATATCATACCAAATTATTGATTCATTTTTTTGTTGTCAGACGCGTAGTTACTTTCTTTACATTCAATTTCAACTCGAGATACTTTCCTTAATTTCTTTTGTTATTATAAGGTAATTATCAAACAAATTTCGCGCGAAAATAATAATAAGATTATTTAAAAATGTATTCCAAGCAAATTTTAGTTTATAAAATTCTTTCGCGACGTTATTAATATAAAAAATCGTTTGAAGCTATTGATAATTAAATTAAATGATGTTTGCTTTACTATAGTTGTCAATATACTTTTTGAAAAATAACTTTATTTAAATATTTATTTAGTTATAATGAATTTGTCTCTACTTTAGAAATAAGTTAATTACTACATTAATTATTTTACGTAAATGATTGCAACAAATCAATACTAATGATAAATCTTTAAAATTACCATGAATACTAGCTCTTTAGTATATTTTATTAAATGATGAAATTTTAGAACGCTAATATGAAATTAAGATAGAAAATAAATTATTTTTAAAGTTATACGATAATTAGCAATATTGAACGCAAATAAGCTAAATATTGTACGATCAATGCAAAATAAAGTATATTATAAAAAAAAATATAGGTTTATCAAACTCAGCATGATCCTATAAGGCCGTGCGATAACCGTATTTATCAAATTTCTAAGCCACCAATCATTATATTTAGTTGTGTATAGTTTTTTAATTAAAATGTAACTTTATAATAATTAATAAGGTTAAATGTTTAATGGCAAGACGACATAACAGAAATTCTAATAATATTACTAGGAAACGGGGTCCAAAGCGTAATGATCGGCAGTGACGGGATAATATGAAATTTACTTCTTTAACCGAATAAGCTAAATTATTTGCGCAGTTCTTTATGTTTTCGAGTTGAATACCAAGGCAAAGGACAGAAGGTATATATTTATAATTTATCTTTAATAATAGTGAAAACTAATCTAATACAACGTAAATAAGGTATAACCTCAATCGTCGGCGCTCAAAATTATCAGATTCGTTTATTAATTAACGGTTTCGGGATTATAATAAATGAAAGGGAAAAATACTAAATAAATGTTATCTATAAATTTGGAACCTTCAAGTGAAATTCCACCATTTTTATATTTTAAATTTGATGATGACTTATTGTCCACAAAGCCATTTTGTCCTCAGAACATATTGGCCGAATGACATATTGGCCACGAAACATATTGGCCAGGAGGCAATTTGGCCAAATTGATATCCTTTTGTGATAAATAATCTTTCATTTCCTTATTTGAAGACGAATAAATTAAAATTACGGTAAATTCACCTGATTTAAACCAATAGAGAACATTCGGAAGCAGTAAAAGATAATATCCAGTACTGCAAGATCTTTACAAGTAATGTAATTGAAATTAAAGCTGCAAAAGCTGCGTTAAAAAGAGAATTGGAAAATTTGTGACTGTTAAGGCACGTCGCGATAGAAAAATTAAAAAATAAAAAAAAAAGAATCTAAAATTAAATTTATTTGAAACATAACAAGAAGCGGTAGTATATTGTTGAAAAAAAAACCATTTACGTCAATACAGTTTCGATAATCAATTTATAAAAAAATTTTTTTCACCCAGTCTATATAAATTATCAGTATGAAGAAAGCGAATAAAAAGTCCATTTTAAATGCTGTCTAAATTTTGAAGAATAATTTAATATCTATCTATTTTCTATTCATTCATTGTGGAATATTGTTCAAGGTTTCCAACAATTTATGAAACTCATTATCTAGTTTCTTTCTATTTATTCTATTTTGTCAAATTTAGTTTAAGAAAAGAATTTTAAGTATGCTTCACATTATAAAAACTACATAAATATCAATTATGAATTTGAAAGCTTAATTATTTGCAAATAAATAATAGTTAGTTATTATAAAATCGTTTAAATCAGTTAATAAAGAAATTTAATTTTTATAAAAATCAATTGCTCTAAATATCTATTTTGCTGCCCTTAAAATATCATCTAATTTAATATTTATCTAATAATTCCGTCATTTATATATTAGTTCGGTTATTTCCATTTGCTCGTATAAATATGAGAGTCTTTTTTGTGCACAGATATTTCCTCCTTTAGCAGCCATCTTGTACAGATCCATTGCCATCTCTTTATCAACACCAGATATAATCCCGTGATCATAAAAATGTCCAACTTTATATTGAGCTTCCGAATATCCTCGATTAGCCGATTTCTTATAAAATTCGAATGCTCTGGTCAAATTTTCACCTACACCTTTTCCCTTTTCATAAAATTCACCTAATTTATATAATGCGACCTTATTGTCAATGTCCGCAGCTTTATGATACCAATAATTAACTTTATCCAAATCATTTATTATCTTATCATATGATGATAATCCAATAATATCTTGTGCACCCATATCCTTCTTCCCAGCGGCATCCTTATAAAATTCAAATCCTTTCTCGCGATTAATCTCTGTACCGACGCCATTTACATAACAATAACCAAGTAAAAACTTTGCATCAAGGTCCCCTCGTTTAGCCGACTTTTTATAATACTTGAAAGCTTTATTCTCATCTTTTCCAACACCATTTCCCAATTCATAACATTCACCTACATTATACATTGCAATCTCATCTCCCTTTTCTGCCGCTTTATTAAACCAATAAAAGGCTTTGTCGAAATTCTTTTCCGTACCTTCACCTTTCTCATACATGTAACCAAGGTTATTTTGAGCGATTTCATAACCACTTTCAGCTGCTATTTGATACCAATAAACGACTTTTTCTGAATCCTTTTCCACCCCTTCTCCCCTTCTATACAAATTACCAAGATTATATTGTGCAAATATATTACCATTTTTAGCAGCCTCATTGAACCAATAAAAGGCCTTAACTGAATTCTTCTCTGTTCCTTTACCATCCTTATACAAGAGTGCAAGATTAAATTGTGCGGCATCATAACCATTTTCGGCCGCTTTCTGATACCAATAAAATGCCCTTTCTAAATTCATTTCTATTCCTTCAGCTTTTTCAAGTAAACAACCAAGATTATTTTGTGCGAATTCATAACCATTCTCGGCTGCCTTTTGATACCAATAGAATGCCATCTCTAAATTTTTTTCAGTCCCTTCCCCTTTTTCATACATGCAACCAAGATTATTTTGTGAGAATTCATAACCATTATTGGCCGCCTTTTGATACCAATGAAAGGCCATTTCTAAATTCTTTTCAGTCCCTTCTCCTTGTTCATACGAATAACCTACATCATTTTGTGCAAAATCATAACCATTTTCTGCAGACTTTTGATACCAATAGAAGGCCTTCTCGAAATTCTTTTCCGTTCCCTCACCTTTACCGTACAACCATGCGAGATTATATTGTGAAATTTTATCTTCATTTTCAGCTGCCTTTTGATGCCATTCAAAGACATTTTCTAAATCCTCAAGATTATCTTGTGAGAGTTCGCTTTCATTTTCCATTAATACAGATACATTTGTTAGATTGTTTTCGGAATCCATCATGATTTAACCGAATGAATATTTTTATCAACTTTTTTTGATTAAAAATGAATTAATATAGGATTATGAAATACGGAACTTTTCCTAATTTGTCAATTTGTCCTTTTGTCACACAATCATTGATCAGCGATATTTCATTACGGAGATTTGAATGAAAAATATTTGAAACTTTACTGCGGATGCCATTTTTTATGATTTAACAATAAAAAAAAAATTTATTCCATTTCCAAAAATATATTAATTACCTAAGGTAATGAAAGATGATGATAGGAGGTAAAAACATACAACATATGTAAGAAACTATACGTTACGTTTCATGTCGAAAAGTTATAACAATTTACGATAAAATAATTTCTTTTGCATATGTGAAAAAAACCAAAAAAAAAAAAAAGTAATTAACCAGATTTATAAACAAAAAAAAAGAAAAGTAAAATTAGAGAAGGAAAAAAAATTTTAATCAAAGCGATTGAATTCAAAAACAACCAATTCCTTCCGAGGTGATCCAACTCGAAAGAGAAACCATGAGAAAAAAAAAATCAAATGGGCGGAAAATACTGCGACCATCGATCGCTAAAAAAAAAAAAATTAAAAATTAAAAAATGAAACTTAACAAATTATGTACTTCCGAAATGATTTAATTCGAAAAATGAAAAAAAATTTGAAAATAAAAAAAAGAATGCTAAAAATTGCTATATAACAAAGGATGAATCATCATCTTAACATATTAGAACTCTTTGTATTAAAAGTATTTTATTTTCATGAAAATGAAATTTTTTTGTATTGTCCTACAATTTGTGATTTAAAACCGCTACGTCATAAATAACAATCCATAGATACCGGCTATTTTTACGAACAGACTTTTATTAAATAACAATCAGGCAAAAAAAAAAAAATAGCGAAACAATTACACCTCTTCGTAGTAAAGTTTTGACGTTCCCAGTTACGATTTGTGTAATATCCTACGTCACTTTGTACTGATAATTTCTTATGACGACATATAAATTATAAATTCAATTTTATATAAAAGATTGGCGGACACTGTGTATATTTCCATTTTTTTTTCTTAAGAAGTGACAAATAAGATTTTTAAATTTTACGAAAATAATTAAAAGGTTATTCATAGTTAAATCTTAAAATCTATTTTGGTCAAGAGATCGAGTATACACACAGCCCCACATCATTATATCATAGTGGTTGAAAACATTGCCTTTCAACTAATCCCTAATCTTATAAAGTAACGACGGACACGTGATTAGTGTAACAAAAGTAGGAGTCCATTTTTCAATTATCACAAGAAGTTCAACGAGTTGATTGTTTTCTATGGGACTTATGAAATTGACAATTCCCGTACATTAAAGCCATAAATTTTTGATCGTGGCTCTCACAAGAGGTTAATGTGAGAAGGGTCGTACAACTAATACGTAAATTTAGACATATTCAAAATTGTAATACCATTCAATCGATCGAACTGATTTTAGCGTACTGCAAATTGTTTCAACAGAACATTCTTTTTTGTAAACAATGAAAATTGCCACCGGACTTCCCAAATCGGCAATTAATATAAGATATCAACAATTATTTTCGTTGTAAAACTAATCCAATTATTAAAAAAATGTTGTTGAAATACAATTTTTTATAAAATAAAACAGAATCAATTGTTGTAAAGTTATTCCCAGAACCTGCCGGACCGTAATATGAGGCTTCCACATCAGGTAAATCAAATGATAATTTCCAACATAGATAAATACAGAACTATTTCACGAAAAAAAATAAAAATAAAATATTTCTATTAGGATAAAAAAAAATCTAAACGATGAAATCATTTTCAATCCTCGCATCGATTACTCTCGTATTTGTTTCATCAAGAATGATTCACACAAAAGACATAGACTATAGTTATAGTGGAATCACGGGACCAATGTTTTGGGCTGATTTAGAAGGAAGCGATGAGATCTGCAGCTCTGGAAAATATCAATCACCAATTGATATCCCTCAAGAAGAAATCCATAAATTTTCTAAACCTGACTATGTAACATTTGAAGATGCCGAGAACGTCGAAATCGTTAATAATGGTCATACAATTCAAATTTCTAACAAGGAAAATATTTTGCCTGCTACAATGAAGATTGGAAATGATCATTATGATTTGGCACAATTTCATTTTCATACACCTTCCGAACATCTTGTTGATGGAAAATATTTTGATGTTGAAGTTCATTTTGTTTTTCAAACAAAAGAAGGAAATCTTTCAGTTATTGGTATCTTTTATGATGTCTCTAAAAATCAAAATGATTTCTTGTGCCCAATTATCGATAATGTAACCGAATACTTTCTTTTATATATCACCTATCTAATACTTAATAATTTTTCCCGATATTGACCAGCTATTATTATAATTCAATATAGCTTCCTCTTAAAAAAAACGATAGTCTTTTAATTGAGTTTATTAAACTCTCGTCGGTATTGGAAGATATTGATTATATGAATCAGGTAACTTTATTAACAATATTCGCGCCTATGATTTATAATAAATTTAAACTTGACGTGTTCTTTTCAATACGTAGGCTTATACATATCCCGGAAGTCTCACCACTCCTCCATGTAGCGAAGGAGTCATCTGGTGGGTCAATAAGATCGTTCAGCCAATCAGCTTAAAACAGTACAAACAACTACGTGACGTCATGGGCTTTAATTCACGTTTTCCTCAAGTTATAAATTATTAAGTAAAATTAACTCGAATAATATTTTTCGCGATCATTTGGATTTTTAAATTATTGTTGTAATTGTAATATTATATTTATAACTTTCTAAAAAAAGCATGACGGTTTTAATAATAAAATCATAAATAATGTAAAAATATAAGAAAGCCCCTTTTATTATTTCACATGAGCAGGAAAATAACGGAATAAGAATCGTTATTTTAGACAAGGCTGCTATTACATATATGATCAGCAGACCGGCATGGACGCATAGCTCATATCTCCATTTCGTCATCCCGAAACTTAAATTGTAATAATTTTGTTAGGCTATTATTACAATTTTATTAGAATAGTAAAATATGAATATCTTGGACATTTAAGAATTTACCAAACCAAATTGTTTCATTCAGCGCTTTTTATGATATGGCATTCGTAAATAAGTCTTATTTACAATATATTTTTGAAAAAGGGACATCATTGCTGAAAAATCAGGTTCTGAGTTCTTTTTTTTTGTAAATTAAAATACAATACAATTTCTGTTTGTGACATTTGATTTTTTTATGAATGTGACAAGTTCGACACCTTAAAGCCACTGGATTATGGAATATTAAATAAATATATTTATAAATATTAGGTTACACAAGGGTAAAATTTTTATTTTGCGGCGTGTATGTTATTTAATATATTGTATGCAAGGAAACAAACATTTATAGAAATTCTTTATTATGTTTATTTGTAACACAAAATTTCAAAAAAATTTTACCATTTTTTCCATTAACGTCAAGTATGTCAAATATGACAACAGATTAAATCGAGTCGAATTCTTATCTTAATTGTGTTAGTAATTTTTTGTTTGTTCTAGCTTTAATAATATAAAGAAATATAAATTTATAAAAAATAAATAAAAATCAGTAGGTAAACTAAATAGTGAACGCAATCTTTATTATTACAAAAGGGGGGGCCATATTCTTTTTTACAAACATGCCAATGGTAAAATGCGTTCAAAAAAGAGAGAGAATAGTTCAAATTGGTGCATGGAAAATGATATGAATAATTTTCTTGAATAATTGATATTATTGATATTATTGAGACTTGAGAATTTAATGTTGTTGATTTGTAAGCTCACTTATGCCAAAATGATTTTATTGAGTTTCTAGTACATCAGATCATAGATCAATTATTAATAAATTTAATATTAAGTAATCCAAAATATATATCATTAAATAAAATACATGATCGTTTTGGCGTAGTTAATGAACTCTAACGATCTTTTAGATCTTTTAATACATATTCGCATGAAGCAAGGCTTTGACATGAAATAGTTTTAAAATGAGTGGAATATTAAGAATTTTATCTTAAATAAAAATAAGTAATTTCAATAAATATTTTAAAAATTTTTTATAAACATCCAATTATTTTAATTATTATTATTATTATTATTATTTTATGCAATAATGAAGAAATCCTGCAAAAAAAAAAAATTGATAAATTCAGTAATTGACCGTAAACGTTTTTAGATACTTACTATTTAAAGATTTTACATCGAAATTATGTCTGGATTAATTTTATTTATGGAGTTTGAATTTTCTGAATGCAATTTAATCAAAATTAAATGAACTTTCAACTACAAATTTAATTCATCTGCTTTTTAATAATAAATTTAAAAAAATTTTCGAGATTATAGCGTTTAATTTTATTTAATAAAGTAAAAAACTACAATATGGCAGGGCAAAAAAATTTTCGAGATTATAGCGTTTAATTTTATTTAATAAAGTAAAAAACTACAATATGGCAGGGCAAAAAAATTTTTTTTAGATTCTCGCGATCCGGCCACCTTCAATTTTTATGGATTTTTTTTTATATTAGAATTTATTATCACGTGACTTTATATAATGAAAATCGTAATACATATAAAAACTGACTGGGTGTCAATTTTAAAATTTTATGAATTTTTTTTGCCCGGCCCAAAAGTGAACTGATATTTTTATATTTACTTTATTATTTTTTTTTTTTTTTTTTTTTTAGACGCGGTGAAGCCATTATTTATTAAAAATTCAAATTCAAATTACAAAATAAAAAGAAAATCCCAGAAAAGGGTACAAAAGTAGAAAAAAAATAAAGTAAAAGCTGCTTAGCCTTCCTCGAAGGGATAAACCAACTCTAACCAAACCAACCGGTTGTCTCGTCACGCTTCAAATCAACTACGTAGAGAAGAAATATCAATACATGACAGGGAAAATTCATTTGAGACAACTAGTTTTCACTACGCTAAAAAAAGTCCAAGATCTTCCGTGAATGAAAGAGTTAGTAAAAATATCTAAATGATTTATATTGCTATCATTATTAGGAGACGGGTGCGGAGTGGGAGTCTGTTTACATCTACTCGATTTAAGTCTCTTATTTTTGTTTGTGATGTTGATGGATAATTCCTTTTCAATAATTAAAACACATTTGGGTTTCTGTATCAAGGTGATTGATTGTTCAATAAGGTGATCATAAAAAGCAGATAGAATAGCAAGGGTTTTTGTTTGGCAATTGGTAAAATTATTGATGAGAAGATAAAATTGGGAAAGTACAATTCTTTTGATGAAGTCGATAAGGGTGAAAGGGGGATGAGATGATTGAGGCACAGACCAATAAGAATGGAAAGGGTCGAGAATATGTTGGAGTTCAGATAACCATTTATAAGAGGAGGTGTGTATGAAGAGATGATTTTTAAGAGTTTGGATACTACTACTGACAATATCAATGATGGTAGGTTGAACTTCTAAGCAGGTCCAAATGTGTGTGAATGTTTCATTTGTAGTGTTACAGCGATAGCATTTCTATGTCGAGTCATAAAGATTGGGTAGAGTGAGCTTGAGAAATTCTACTGTGAGCAATTGTTCCAAAAGGAGTTGGTATCTTCGTTTATGGTAGTATGATTCCTTATAAGAAGTTTGATTATTTGAGTCGAAATTAATGAGTTTAAATGTACAGAACCAATTAACAGGCTTATTTTTGTAGTGTTATTTCTTTGAAGATTGTAAAAGTCACAGAAGGATTTAGTGTTGATGAGGTCTTTAAAAAAGGGTCAAATTTCTTTGTTAATAGGATTTGATTGAAAGGTGGGAATGAAAGAGAGATAAGGAACGTGTGATAAGGAGAGGGAAATAGGAGAATCAGTAAGTACAGATTTAGCTAGACGGTCTACTTTTTCATTGAAAGGATTTCCAGAGTATGCTTTAACTTTTATCAATGATAAAGTTAATTGTTTTTGTTCAATAAGTTTGAAAATAAAACACCAATGTATGTAAAATGGGGTTTTAAAGAGCAAAGAGG
>CAMKVN010002982.1:0-11665 GCA_946474995.1 Funneliformis geosporum
CATTCTTTGGTTCCAATAATGTAATTAAGCTTCGTGTTTTTATTTTGATTATTAGAAAGACATTATAAATCATAAATGTATGAAAAATTATTTTTGATGCCACATTTATTAATTTTTACAAAATGATATAGGATCATTTCCAGTGGGCTAAATTTAACCACCCATTTCAACGTCCTCTTCAATTCCTCGAATATACAAAACATTATTACATCTGTAAAAAAAAAAAATAATAATTTATTTATTATAAATATTATTATCGAATTGGAATTAATCCTATTAAGTAACAATTGATTTACCGGATTAATACTTCACCAAGAGCACCAGTAGACTGACCTTCAACAAATTCTTCAGTATTTGCTAGCTATAAAATAAAATTAAAAATAATTAAGAATACAAGTTAAATTAAATGTAATGTGATTCATAAAACTATAGTTTACCTGTAAGTTCATGTAAGAGTCTACAGAAACTAGAAAACCTTTATATTCCATACCCCATTTCAAGCGAACCATTACGGGTTTACCTGTTAATTCTTGTAAAAACGGTTTTGGATTTACAGGTTGAAACTATATAATATCATTATATTTGTTAGTCACTAGGAAAATCGCGTAAGACAATATTCTTTGAAACAAAACTTACTGCCATGATAAATATCACACTAAATAAACTAAACGAATGGTGGTTGTAATTAATCTCGGTAGTCAAAATGCCGTAATTCTGGTCGTCTACTATGATTAAACCTCAAAAAATGATATTAACAGTTTATAGTGAATATTTTGGGTTAAAAATTTTTTCTTTAACCTGAAAATATAGTTGGATTTGTTGATTCGAGATTTTTATACTTTTTGATGTGGTCACGTGAAATTATGCGATTTTCACGACATTAAACCTAAAAAAAAAAATGATCGTCCCTCACGACAACGGTGTAGATCATATAAAAAATAATTATTTAGACCTTAACGTGACAGCAAGATAGCTAAGTATTTATGCATAAGTAAGGGATTTATATATAATAAATTAATTTTAAAGTTTCAGATAATATGATATTATACAAAAATTTTAATGTATTATAAATGTCTGAATTCAATTAAATTTTTCAGCAAATGTCACCGGTCACATGGGTAATCAATTACTATCTATTGCTGTAACACCAGTGATGATCACTATAATATTAATAAATATTTACTATTTTTTTATTATTAAAATATTTATCTACATAATTTATGTTAAATATAAATTAATTATATAAAAAACAATCACTTTTATTTTTATATACTTTAAATTTAATAAAATAGTGTAAGTTTTTCTTTATTTTTAAGTTCTAATATATTCAAATATAAGTCAAAATTTTTAAAATGATTGTTATGTATAGTTTGTAACTACTGTAACTACTGTAACTACTAGGAATGCAGACTTTTATATCATTGTGACGTATCTTGACGTGACATATTTATATATGACGTGATGAATTGATGTAACCTTTAAAATAATGTTGTGAATAAAAAAGCTTTGATAAAAATTGAAGGGAGCTTAACCAGTTTGTCAAGTTAATTTGATATAAATTCATTCAATTATGATGGTGAAAACAAACCGAACATGCCAATTTTTCCCAGTAATTTCGAATCTTAACAGTTTATTTTTGTAAAAATATCGTAAGTATAACTTTTGATTTAGAAAAGAATTGACCTCGCGATTGAGATGTTAAATGCTCGACATCATAGATTATCAAATTCGTCACCTCAAAAGTTATCTAAATATTGATTTCCCGCCTCCCGTGGTTCCTTAACAATTTGTTTAAAGATTTCGCCTTGACTTTTTTTAATTGTGCATCAACTTTTTAGCAAAGTGATCGCGTTCCGAAACGGAACGTGCACGTGATTTTATTAACAAAAATTTTAATACGGGGTCTTTATCTTTTTTTTGTGGTGTGGGGATTACTGTTGTATAACTGTACATTGGAATAATAAAATATAATTCGCTATTTATTGCTATAACCATAAATCTGGCCTTGCATATACACATATCGTATTGCATGTTAAGTTGTGAATTTTTGACGACGGCCTTTGATTTAAAAATAAATATACATCGAACGCTAATTGATAGATTTCCATTTATAGAGTGATTCTTTATGCCCAAATAATATTATATTCGAAGTGTGAAATTCATTTTTTCTTGTTATTAAAAACAAAGAAATCATTTCGATTTTGGAATTTTGCATAAAGAAATTCCGAGTATACAATCGACAAGTATATAATTTTCTGGAAAAGGAAAAAATTAAAAACTTGTTTTTCCACATGGAGTTTTTAAAATCCGAAATTTTTCATTAAAAAACTGTCCGATTATAAGAAATTATAAAAAAATTCTTTTAACTCCGCTTTTTCCGATTCTAAAACCTTTTAGGACAAAGAATAACATTCTTTTTTTTTTTTTTTTTTTTTTTTTCCGCTCTTGTTTTTCCGGTGCTTTGTTTTTCTTTTTTAAAAAAAACCAAGAAACAAAAAATTTTTAAAAAATAAATAAAAGAATTTTTATATAAATAAAGTGTAATATACAAACTTTTTTTTTTCTCTATTTTTTTTTTCTTCGCAACTTTTGATATATCAACAAAAAAAAAATAATAATAATAAATAAATTCACCATATATATATGCAGTATTAAATTTATTTATATTTTTATTTTCATTTCTTAAAATGAGTTCAGCAAAAAGACCATATAATGAAACTATGTCTTCACCTTCTTCCACTTCAAATGCTTCCTCTTCTTTAAATGATGATTTTATGGAAGAAAAAGTTGAACAAGGTATGGATATTGAACAAAATGAACAAATTGTATATCATAATTTAATCGAAGGAAACTTTAGAAGGAAAAAACTAAATAATGATAAGGTTGATCAATTGAATACTTTTATTTCAAATCCTTTTCCATCTACTTTAAATAATTCATTTCAACCATATACTTCATCACGTAATTATCCTCTAAAGGATATAGTTTCTGATACTAAAACTTCTTCTATTCCGTTTCACAAAGTCTCGGCGACTGTTTTAAATGAAGAAAATAATGAACTAGATAAAAATAAAAACAACAATTGTTCTTTAAAGCAAAATTCATTCGATTCATTGACGTCATCACCAACAATTTCCATTTCAACGTCAGAGACAAGAATTAGCGATGTCACTATCACTGCTTCCAACGATTATTTCTCGTCTACTATTGATTTTACTAAAGAATATATCCGTACACAATTGAACGAATCTGATAGTAAAGGACCATTTTATTCATTTTATCCTCAAATCTATAATAGTAATCGCCTGGTAATTTTTGAAGAATCATTCTCTTATTTAAGACAATTATATGAATTCTGTGATGATAGTTCAACAAAATTGGCATCAAATGTAACTTCAGTATTAGCTGGTTTAATTGCATTATTAAATGTTCAATTGGATGGGTTTGATATACCATTTATTGAACATCATAAATGGAATGGTTCAAATTTTTACGGGTCTATTGATATTGGAACTTTATTGGACCATTTAGATGAAGGTTTAGGTATATCAACTGCCGAATTTGTTTTTTATAATCGTGACGATAATGGATCTTCCTTTATAAAAACTGGTAGATCAGTTCTACAATGTGGTTATCGTAAAACACGTAGTAAGCTTAAACCTTTTGATACTCCTTCTCCACAGACTTTGTTAAATAATAATGAATTAAGGCATGCGGTATTGGATGTAGATGCTGAAAGAGAAACTCAACTTTTCTTGGAATCATTAGCCGCAGAAGAACAAGAAGAAAATTATACTGACCATGAAGATGAAAGTGAATCCTTTACTGAACTTTCAAATAATGATATAGACGATGATGATGATGATGATGACAATTCTCATCGACAGCGTACAACCGATACATTCGGAAATCTTACAAGTACGACAAGAACAACTTCTGCCGTTCGTTGTATATCAAAACCTTCTGCCGGTGGCATTGATAGCGAGACTGATGATGATTTAATTCATAGTGAGGAATCTTCTTTTGACGAAGTTGATGACGTTTCTGATATTGAAAGTGTTGTGACTGATTCTACTGTCGAAGAAGATTGGCTTCGTGTCTCTAGAAATAATTCCCATTAATTTTGTACATTTTTTACACATACATATATATATATATATACCTTCTTTTATTCTTGATACATAAAATAAATTAAATTTTTTATATAAATAAAATAACATTTTTTTTTTTAAAAAACAAAAAAAAAACAAAAAAAAAAAACTTTTATAAGGACTTAAATTTTGATTATAAATAAAAATTAGTCTTGTTTATTTGTTAAAATATTTGAAATGATAATGAATAACAGCTTAATAATATATTAGATACTTTTTAACAACTTTACCTTGAACTTATGCTGATATCATTTTACAAGGAAGATTTCTGCATAAGGTCAGGATATTTTGATCCTATGGCAATTACAACTTCCTCGACGTGATGACAAACATTTTGAATGGCTATATCCCATTTAGCTCCCAGTACGCCACAAATAGATTTACCACCACTTCCATAACTACTTTCAAAGAATATTAATCTTTCAATTTGATCAATTGTACCCTGCATACGACCTTGTTCAATCATTGAACTAGCAATTTGTTCAGCTTGATCAGGAGAAATAGCTAACAAAGAACCAAGTTCTTCAAATGTTATATTATTATAAATCATTGAGGCTGATAAAAGATTATGTTCGATAACAGCTCTATCAAGTACTGTTGTGCCATCTGGCAATCTTGCCTTTTGATGATCTTTTAGAGTTTCTGCGAATCCTTTAACTTCATTTGGCCTTAATACGCGATCAAGGTACATTTTCTCCAGAATTGAAAAATGCGGTAAACGTTGTACACGTTCATCCTTATAAAGTGTTGCCAACATACGTGAACGTTGTGGTCCCGCTCCTGCCAAAACCGCACAAGTTATAGCTGCATTCCTAATGATAATTGTAAACTTAATGATGTTTTTATTTCGTAAAATAAATTAATTTACTAAAGTAAATAAATACTCACAGACAATTTGTACGGTCATCAGCCGCTAATTCTGAAACATAACTCAATTCATGATATTTTGAACTAGCTTCCAAAAATTTTCTTTTAAAATCAAATATTTTTGCCTGAGATAATTTAAATGTAAGATTAATCACTTGATCTTTACAGCTAGGAACTAGTAACGCAGCACGACTGAGATATGTTTCTGCTGATACTGCTTCATCTTCTTCCAAAAGAAGTTGAACAATCTTGATATAAATTTTTAATTTATATTCTTCCGGTATAGTTCTTTTAAAAATAATTTATGAAGAGTAAATAATAATAAAATAATAAATTAAAAAGAAAATAAATTGTATAAATGATTTACCTATGACCAGAGTCTAATGGAATTCCTTGTAACACTTTAGCTGCCTCAAGCCAATCTTCCTCATTTTCATAGATTTCTGCCAATTTCTCACGAAGTGTTGAAATCTATAATTATAAAACGCGAAAATAATATCAATTTAACATAATTAAAAATTAAAAAATAAAATAAAATTAATACCATAACCTCACCTGTTCTTCGAAACTAACAACTCTAGGTTGTACTTTGCTTAAAGCAAAATGAAGAACACGTTTCTTAATTTCAGAATTACTAATTTTGTCAACACCTTGTACAAAGTCACTTAATACTTGACGAGAAATAACCAAGCCAACTTGTTCTTGTACAATATGATCAACAAAGGCTTCTAAACTATCCGCAAGTAACAGTTCATTTGTTGAAGTTAAAATTGTTTCAAGTAAAGTACGATATTCTGCAGTTTTGTCCTTTTGTGAAGGAATTGACGCAATAGTTCGAAGTCTTTCATTAATATCAGACATGATATTATCGTGAATGTCTCTAGTTAGTTAGAAGGTTAATTTTTTTTTTTACAATAAAAATTTGATTGACAGAGCACATGATTGTAGAAATTAGAACGCGTATCTATATGTTGTGCTACATACTATTTTTTCTTTCATTCTATTCATTCTACCTTTTTTTTTTTATTTTTTTTTCGGTAATAATGACATTAGAACAATATAATGCAAATTCAAAACTACCACCAGGACATGGTCAAATAAAATGTTATGTATCTCCTTCAACGACAAAACCATCATTTTCAACTTTTCATGCGTCATACCCAATAAAACTTTTAACACCTAAATTACATAGCCCATATTTAGCAGCAGTTTATATCATAACATATGGAGGAGGAATGGTATCAGGAGATTCCATTTCTCTTTCAGTTGAATCTCATCCAAATGTTAATTTAATGTTATTAACACAAGGTTCAACCAAAATATATAAACAGCGTCCGGGAAGAATGTTTGTTAATAACAACAGTATTCAACAAAATGACGAAGAAGTAATAAAATCTGAGGGAACTCAACAAAAGGTTAATGCTTTTATACATAAAGATTCTTTATTACTTCAATTACCCGAACCAACAACTTGTTTTCGAGACGCTGAATTTACTCAAAGACAAATATTTACTTTACAAGATAGAACTTCTTCTGTTGTAATACTTGATTGGTTTACATGTGGTAGAATGTCTCGCGGTGAACGTTGGGATTTTTTAAAGTATGATTCTGGTATAGATTTAATTCTTGGTGATAAATTAATTTTACGTGATGTAGTATTATTAAAAAAAAATCATCATAAATTATTGAAAACCCGTTTGGAACCATATGAATGTTATGCTACTTTAGTTTTATATGGTCCAAAAGTAATTCCTTTAATTAATTCTATAATGGAAGAATTTAATAAAATCGTTATAGACAAAATCAGTATAATGCCCAACTTAATTTGGTCTGCCTCTATTCTTGGTGAGAAACATGATATAATAAATGGTGTAGTCGTTAAGATTGCTGGAATAACGACCGAACTTGTAAGAAATTTCTTAATTAAAGTTTCTCTTAAAGGTCTTGAAGATATAGTTGGTGAAAATTTATTTGAACGAGCTTTATAGAATAATTAATTTTATTATTTATTATATATCTTATTTTTATTAACGTTAATAAAATATTTTTTTCCTTTCAATTCTTCAATTAAATATTTATTTGCAAGATCAAATGAGCTTAAAAATAAATTTATTAAATACTCTTTTGATAACTCTCCCTCCGCTTGACATTCAGGCTGACCATTTCTGTTTGAAGAATCCAAGGTCTAATGCTTTTTGTAAAGTTCAAACTCTTTGAGGATATCAGATGAGACATCGAATTAGTTTTCTGTTCACGAATATAAATATTGGATTAGTTGAGTGGAAATATAAATAAAAAAAAAAATTCCCCCTCTTTTTCAAATTGACAAAATTCTGTCCCAAATGATTGTGAACAAATTTAGAAATTACGAGTTATAGAAAAGTCTAATCGCTTATCTACAGTATAAATAAGTAACTTTTGATAAAAAAAATAGTTATAAATAAATTTTTAAAAGAAATATAAACTATGAAATCGACATTTTCCATGTGACCGCCAAGGTCCTTTCTTCTCTAGAACTGGCAAATTTATTGTGACTTTTAGGACCGTTTAGGACCGTTTAACATCCCTAATTTAAATCAATAAAGTAGATAAAAATGTCAAATAATCTCAATATTTAAAAACTTAAATATAATAATAAAAGGTATTTTATGAAGTTAAATAAGTTCAAAATATTCAGTTATGTTGGTTTAAGTGTCCTTAATAGGAACCTATGCGGGTTATGCCAGTGATATAAAATAATACTTAAATACTATAATAAGCATTTTAAATATTTACCAATCAAGATAATTCTGATTAGAAGTATAGTTTATAAATACTAACTAAAATTTTTTTGTTAAATTTTTTATTTAAGTAGTTACATACATTAATTTATGTTATCTTACTAAAAAGTTTAAAAATTTTTATGATTAATCTATTATAATCTAATATAAGATTATAAAATTTATTATAAAGAAAAACTTTTATTATTACAATTTTATAATTTATTAAGAAATTTTATTAATAATAAATTGATTCAATTAATATACATATATAACATATGAATATTTAAAAATTATTATAATAAATTTTTTAAAACTTAAATTTTAAAATTAATTTTTTTTTTTTTATATAATAATAATGTTACTAAAATAAATATATATTTTTTTTATAATAATAATAATATATATAAAATGTACTCAAAAGATTCAAATAATTTTTTATTAATTAATATTTTATTTAAAGCAAAATAATCTTTATATTTTATATTAAATAACTAGAATTAATTACATTTTGTACTTGTTTTATTCTAATATACTATTAATTAAAGTTTTAATTAATTGTTTTAGAATTACCTTAATATATTTTTTAAGCTCAGAAAGTTTGTCAACTTTCTTGAATTTAAGTAAATCTTGAAAAGAATATGCAAATTCTTTTTTATACAGTGAACTCTTGATATAACGAATTCTAGGATCTGGATATCAACTTCATTATAAGCTTATAATAAATTTTTTAAAGAATTTAATTGGCTAGTTTACTATATATAGTAAGGTAATTTTAATATATTTGATTTAAAAATTTACTATATCAAGAGTTCACTATATCAAGGTTTGACTGTATATATATTATTGTAATTTTTGATCTATGAAAAACATTATCTTTTTATTTCTATTTAAAAATATATATCACATTATAAATATAATATATTTGCAAAGATTTTAATATATATAATACTAATTTATGATATTTATAATAAAACAATTAGCCTTACACTCTATCAAAAAAAAACAATCCAATAAATTCAGCTGAAGATATTTAAATCCTTAAATAGTTATGAAGCTGTATTCCTTTTAAATTATCAATTTTTTGACTTGTTTTTTTATAATGTATTTAGACAGAATAAGATGTTGACAAAAAGCTAAAACCTATAAAATTAATTTAATATTAGAGATAACATCTCAAGGCTGGTCTCGAGTGTGTTTAATAATATTGTAAAAATTTGAATATTCTAAGGATTCAGAAATCAGATATCTTATTAATTTACTAGATAATATTCTTTTAATAGTCTTAGATTTTTATCCTATTATATTTTATAATGAAAATTGACAAGCATATATAAAAGCAATATTTTGCATATAACTGTTTTTTATCAATATTAATATAAACATTATAATAAATTATCATTGATATTTTTAAGTGATGCTTTTTATTAGACTAGTATTAACCATCCTATCTCATAATCTCTTACAGATTCTCTTCAGATATTTAATGATTATTTTATAGAAAACTTTCATAGCTCACTTCAATAACAAATATAGAAATCAATGTATTTACTAAGAATCATAATATTAGATATTTAGCAAAACAGCTAGAATATCTTAAAAAATATATTGTACTTTTTCTTTTAAATTTCTTTACAGATATCTATTGGAATCTTGACAAATCAAAAGTCATTTTCAATTTATATTCAAAATTCAAAACATATGAATTCCTAATACTTGAAATTCAAATTGATATAAAAATACTGTTAATAGTTTAGAATATAGTATATTTTTCATAAAAAGATAGATATTATGACTTAGAGAGTTACATAGATTCTTGTGAGATAGGTTGTATTCTGATTTGTAATTATGCTTATCATTTCAAATATTTTTTATTTAAATTAGAAAGCCAATTTCAATATTGTACTAATTATTTCATAAGTGGAATTGAAACAAATTGTAAGGCTTTTTAAAAAACTTTGAATTCTGAAAGTAAAAAATAAAAGCATAGATGAAATGGATGTTGAAACTGATGATATTAATATTAGTGATGAGAATTTTTTGTTAGATAAAAATATATATCATAATAATATAAATATTAACATACTTTTTAAGAAAGTTATAAATGCTTTAATAAGTGTATAATTTTAAGAAAGATTTTGTTACTGATCAAATATAAAAGTGTATAATTATTATAATTTCAATAATTCAATAAACTTAATAAATATTTTAATATTTTTATAATAAAAATCAAATTATCACTTTATTAAAGTTCTTTTATTTATATTAAATTATTATTTAATTTTTTTTATTTGATCATTAAAAATTATATGATTAATTAATTAATAGAATTTCAGCAATAATAAAAGATGATCTGTAAAAATTAGCTAATCATAATGAAAGTTCGTTATGTTTATCAGTGTAAGATTTTTACTCATATTGAAGATGTCTTCCTAAACTATTTTTAGAAAATTTGAGTTTCAAGATATTTGAGATAAACTATTTATTTATAATAAATATCTTTATCTAAACTTATAATAGGTTTTTCTAAACTCAATTAAGTTTCATTAAGTTAGTCGCCGGAGGTTCTTAGATATAATTATATCTAAGAACCTCCAGCGACTTGAGTTAGATTATGACGGCGATGGCATAATCTAATGGTGGTTGCATAATCTAATGGTGGTGATATAATCTAATGGTTATGATAGTATTTATGTAATCTAATGGTGGTGATACAATCTAATGGTGATGATATAATCTAATAGTGGTGATATGATCTGATGTCATGATTTAGTGGTGGCGTCATAACTTGATATCATAATCTAATGTGGTGTCATGATCTACATGTGGATTCATAATCTATAGTTTGGTTATCTTTACAGCTTTCTAACTACTATTTTAATTAATTCCTGCTATATAACGCTATGATAGACCGGTGGTGGTATGATCTATTAGCGTGGTTATTATATGATCTAACGGTGGTGTTATAATCTGATGGAGTGTATTTTCCCGCCTATCTACAACCTTTCTTTCATCAAGGAACTATTCATGTATTTACATTACTCTGTATTCTTTTTTATTCCTAAAGAGCTATCCATTTATTTACCTGCTTCTGGGCCTGTTTGGTAGCCTGTTAAGATATCGAGGTGCTTACTCTTTGCGCCTATTTGGTTGCCTTTTAATTGCCAAATTGTGATAAAAAAAATGTGTCAAGTGATGCGGTAAATTATCACATGATATAAAACTCCTTAACTTTGTTAAGAGGTTTTCTGAAATATTCCCCTTGTAGCTTTGCTACTGCGGAAGATAAGAAGGCTGTTTTCTGGCTTTGAATTTATGAGAAGGTGGGCCTAAATTCGCATAAATCTGATCAGTAGATGTTGAGATATTATCCTTCAAAGTTCGGGCAAAAAAATATATACTCTTAGCCAATCAGATCGCTCGAATATAACTGCGTGATTATGTGACACCGCGTGGACTTTCGTTGGATGTCATCTGATACTGAGCCCTAAGGCTAGCATTCTATTGCATCAGGTATATATGCCAAATTTTTGTGAACCGGCCCTCCTGTCCCTAGAGAAATTTTTCAGATACAACTGGATGCCCTTATTCTATAATTTGCTCACTAAGTTCGTCATAGCTTCTGCAGAAAATTTATCAGGTGGTGCGTACATACTAGTGTTAGGGTATTCTTCTTCCAATTTTTTATATAATAATTACGGAGAAGAATACCCCAGAAAATTCATCAGGTGGTGTTACATACTAGTGTTAGGGTATTCTTCTTCCAATTTTTTATATAATAATTACGGAGAAGAATACCCTAGATTATATCTATCAAGAATGCATTTATTTACAATTTGCTCACTAAGTTCGTATTGGGGCTTCTTCCATTTTTTATATAATAATTCT
>CAMKVN010002983.1:0-11660 GCA_946474995.1 Funneliformis geosporum
TTAAGAAATTAACACTTTTTTTTTAACTTCGCAGGCAAATTTGCCTGCTTTACAGTCTAAGGGATAATATGGGAGGCAGTCAGTAGAAAAGGGAGAAATTCAAATTTTGGTCAAAATTTATATTATTAGACTGGATCACTTGGTTGATCTTGGTCATGTGCACAAAATTAGCTTAATAATTAAAATTAACAAAAATTTTGGATTTCCCCTTTTTCTACTGACCGCCTCCCATATGTTTTGAGTAAAATCAAAAAACAAATTTATTTTAATTAATAATTTTTTGCATTAATTTAAGATCAAAGTTTTGAATATTTTTTAATAAATATAAAAATTTATATTTAAAACATTTATTTATATGAGATGCGGTCATAAAAAAAGGGAAAAATCCAAATTTTGGTCAAAATTTATATTATTAGACCACTTTGCTGATCTCATTCATGTGCACAAAATTAGTTTAATAATTAAAATTAACAAAATTTTGGATTTTTCCTTTTTTTTCTGACTGCTTCCTATATATTTAAGTATTATTTATTTATAAAAAAACTTGAAAATTTTATATACTTAATAGATTGGATTCAATATAATTGTTAATATTAAATATAATTCAAATATAAAAAAAGAAATTTGAAAATATTATAAAAATAATATTTGTTAAGAAAATGAGGCTAAGAAATTTTTATTGTATTTTAATTTTTGATAATGTTAGATTAAAATTAAAATTTTAATAAAAATTCTCAGTTCCATTTTCCTACCATATATTTAAGTTAATTTATAAAGTAAAATTTATATACTGTATTTAATAATTTCTATATAGGTAGAAATATATGAATATCTCTTTTAAAATAAAGAAATTTATAATAAATATGGAGTTTTTATACTGGAATAAATAAATTTAAATTTAAAGAAAAACAATAACTATAACAAAATAAAAAAATTTTTTTTACTATTTAACTTTTTAAATAATTTAATATTATTAATTTTAAATGATGAAATCATAAAAAGAGGATCTATTATTATTTATTGTTCACTAAACTACATTTGGACATATTCTTGCATAATGCTTATACCCTACAATTCCTATATCTTCGCCCTTTTGAATTATTTGTTTTATCTTCTATAATGTTATTATCATTTATATCTTATCTTGTGTACTATCTTTCAATACACGATTTACCAGACTTCCATTAGGCCCAGACTTTTTGGTGGTCGTCCCTTATGTTTATTTTAGTAAAAACTTTTTTTTAAATAAATTATAACACATGATCAAAGAAGTAAACAAATTCAAAAAAAACTAATGAAACTGATAATGAACGAGAATTTTAGAAATTGATATTGAAGAACGATTAACAGAAAGGCAAATAGCAAATCAAGCTGTAAATTGAAGATCGGATTTAAAATACGTAAAAATCAAATCGTCTCATTAATAATATAGTTAAATCTAATTAAATAAAATTAAATAATAAAAGACATTTATTTCTTAAAAAAAAAAAAATAAATAAAAAACTGAGTAAGAATTTTTTTTATGGATTCTTCTATCTTGGATTCTTCTATCTAGGATTCTTCTATCTATCTATCCTCTATCGTGTGTTGAAATTTATATAATTAGTTTATATATACTACATATTTAAACAAAGTGATACAAATCAAATGTGATACAAGATTTATGCATGACAATTGAAATTATTTATTTATATTTTGTATGCTAATCTATTTTTTTTCTTTTATAGATAACATTACATTGTAAGTTTTGCCGCGAATACTTTTTTCCGAATTCCAAAACGTTAGTTCCAATAAATTTCGACTTATATGGTATGGTATACAAAAAAATTTTAAATATTGGGAGAATTTTCAGGTTAAGCCCACACCAATTTAATACCAACTATATCTGTAAATTTATATGTCTGATATGATAAGCAAAAGATTTTCTAAATATTTTTGTTTTTAGGAAACAAGCTTATCAGGAAGCATGTTGATAAAAAAAAAAAAATTGATAACAAAATATTATTACACTAGACAAATTAATGTTCGAACTCGAAAAAAAGTGAATTTTCAAATGTATTTAAAAATACGTGTAACAAAGATAGACAAAGATAGACAATCATTCAAAGATAACAACGATAAGATTAAGATAAGATCCGACGTGCTTAATGAATTGCAGAAAAAAAAAATTTTTTTTTATCGAATTTATCATATATATTGAACGTACAGATCCAAGGGATTTCATAAATTATTCTTTGATAATAATGGCTCAAGCAACAATTTTTAATGAAGAACAAATTGATCCTCGTGATATTGGAACTCCTGACGATTGGGTTCCAAGACATCCCGAACTTATACGATTAACAGGAAAACATCCTTTTAACTGCGAAGCCCCTTTACCATTATTATTAAAACAAGGTTTTATAACACCAACTTCTCTACATTATGTTAGAAACCATGGACCCGTGCCGAAACTCAGTTGGGATACTCATAAAATAATAATCGATGGAGATGTGCCCAACCCACTTTCTTTATCAATGGATGACATCGCAAGTCTTCCATATCTTGAATTTCCTGTAACTTTTGCTTGCGCAGGAAATCGCCGTAAAGAACAAAATATGATTAAACAAACGATTGGATTTAATTGGGGGCCAGCAGGAGTAAGCACAGCAGTATGGAAAGGTGTATCATTACGTTATATTTTACAATTGGCAGGAGTAAAAGTTGTTGATAATTATGAGAAAACTCGTTATGTTTGTTTTGACGGGGCTGATGACTTACCAAACGGGGTTTACGGAACAAGTATAACTTTAAAATGGGCGATGGATGAAGAAAGGGATGTTATGTTGGCATATGAAATTAACGGTAAAAGGTTAACTCCTGATCATGGATTTCCAGTTCGTATGATCATTCCCGGAATTATCGGAGGTCGTATGATTAAATGGCTTAATAGGATCACCTTAACTGATAAGGAATCTGATAGTTGGTATCATTTTCATGATAATCGTGTATTACCTCCAAATGTGGATGCTGAACGTGCCAATAAAGAGAAATGGTGGTATATTCCCAATTATATTATATACGATTTAAACGTTAATTCGGCAATCGCTGCTCCAGCACATGATGAAATCATTCCGTTCTCAAGACTTTCAAATAATTCCGAGTATACTCTTAAAGGTTACGCTTATACCGGAGGAGGTCGTAAAGTTACACGTGTTGAAATAACTTTGGATGATGGTAAATTTTGGTTTCTTGCGAATTTATATGATCCTTTAGAACGTAATGGTAGAACTTGGTGTTGGACCTTTTGGTCATTAACGGTCCCTACACATAGTTTCATACGTTGTTCGGAATTTCGTGTTAGAGCGTGGGATTCGGCTCATAATTCACAACCAGAAAATCCAACTTGGAATGTAATGGGAATGATGAATAATCGTCAATATAGAGTAAAGGTTCATGTTATAACTTCCGAAAAAGATGTTTCTTTGAAATTTGAACATCCAATTGAACCTGGTAATATTCCCGGTGGATGGATGGCAGGACAACAACCTGCTATTTCTGCGCCTGCACCTAAGCCTGCACCAAAAAATGAAAGTTCTTCCAAAGTTACAACGTTTACGATGGAACAAGTAGGAAAACATAAACATGAGAATGATTGTTGGATTGTCATAAATAATAAAGTTTATGATTGCACGAAATTTATTCCAATTCATCCTGGTGGTATCACTGCTATTCGAATCAATGCTGGTACTGATTGTTCTGACGAATTTAATGCAATTCATTCAGAAAAGGCGAGAGGCTTATTGGACGAATTTTATATTGGAGATTTAGATGATCCAAAGAAATCAAAGCTTTAATTACATAATTGAAATTTTTTTTATTTTGTCGCAGTAATATATATTTATTCCCTATTCATCGTTATTAGCATAGAACAGTAATATTATTTTCTTTTTTGTCTTTATGCGCATCATTGAACATTAAAAATTCAAACTTCATAGCTACTTATCAGATTGTGATAATGATCTTTTTTATAGTAATTTTAAATTCTTATACGGAAGTTTATTATTGTGCAAAAAGATTAAAAAAATTTATATATAATACAAGTAATATTACATTAACTTTATTAAATGACATGACGATCTCTTTTTTGCGCAACCATAACATATGTTTAAATGTCACACAGCCCATCTTATTTTTTGTTTTGCTTTGCTTTGTTACACATGAGTACAATCAAAGCTGATAATTTCGAACTACGATATATGCTTATCTTATCACATTGCATTATCAAAAAACTGACAATATTAATAATTACTATATTAGGGGATCGTCTAAAGCGGTGTAGAATTACGTAATCTGATAGATTTTTTTTGGCTGGCATTATGATAATAAGAAATTAACTGTGTGGCGACCAACAATCGCGCAAATACAACAATGTAATAAGCCCTTTTTCTAAGAGATTTGAAGAAAGTGATGTTTTTACATATTGGTTAATGAAAATTTGTGAATAACTTCACATTCAGAAAATTTAATAAATTTATGTCAAATTCTCTCTAAAATAAGACAATTAAAGGTTGTTTTTTCTTTATTTTCTTTAGGAATATACTAAGATAAACCAATTATTTGACTTTATCACATAAATTTGAAATCTGTAATACAAAAGAATAAACCTAATCCATTATCAATCATAAAATTCTGATGATCTATATTTTTTTAATTTTAAGAAATTAGAAATGAATCGGCAATCTAGTCAACATGTTTTTGTTATTCAAAGACAAATTTTAGCAGAATATAAACTGTTAGAACGTTTATATAAACCAAAGGGCTTTTCTGAAGTTTTTAAGTTGTAGATTGCAAAAGATTTAAAGATAAAACAGTCAAAATATACGAGTTTATTATTTAATATATATATGGAAACGTTTCCAGTAAAATCAAGTCATGAGGCATAGTAAATCATATGATCTGTAATGTGATTTTACTGGAAACACTCCCATATATTATATATTTAACAAATATTAATTATTTAAATTTTTTATTTCTTTTATTATAGGTTTTAGAGAATAATAGTATATTTTTGCTTTTGTGTGAATTTTTTTGATAATTATATATTAATTATCATATGAAATGAACTAATAAATGCACTTTAATTATCAATTTTCAGATATCATATGATATTACATTAGTGATATAAAAATTTGAGTAAAGCCAAATTAGCCTATGTTTTTTTTTTTTATTTATAAAGATAGTATATGTAATTATTAATTAAAAAAGATATCACAATTTATAATATTGTATATATTGCAAATTTGCAAATTTAAAGATTTAAAATTTGCAATTATTATAAAAATAATAAATACAATATTATAATTAATAATTTATATTAATTTATATTATTATAATTAATTTATAATGTATTTATTTAATATGGTACTAAAATCTATACTTAAAAATAAATTTGTAATACTTTATAAAAAATAAAATTTAAAAAAATAAACTGATAACTTTATTCTTTTAAATAGGTACTATTAAATTACTAGCTAAATTTTTCAAAGAATGTCTATATAAAAAGTTATAAGAATTTAAAATTAAGTAATTTTTATATAATACCCTCAAATTTAAAATGAATTGTACAAACAATTTTATTAATCAAAAAAATTATAATTTAAATCAATATTATAATAATTTAATGCTAGTCTAAATTATCATAGTTAGAGTTCTACAATTCGAATTAAAAATTAAATTAAATACAAATATAAATTTATATTTGATTTTAAAGATACCTCCCTAAACTATTTTAGAAAATTTGAGTTTCAAGATATTTGAGATAAAACTATTTATTTATAATAAATATTTTTACTTAAACATCTAATAAGTTTTCCTAATCTCAATTAAGTTTATCAAGTTTCAGATTTAAAAAAAAATCATTTTAAAGATTTTGAAATAGTTTTTTAATTTTTAAACTACACGTTAAAATAGATTTTAAATAACATCATTATTTAATTTGATTTAATCAAAAATGATTTTATTTAATCAAATCCAAATTAATCTTTATTTGATTTGATCAAATTTAAATCAAGTATTCAAATATTTAATTAGATTTAAATTAATAGTAAACTATTTTTAAAGCTTTAAAGGTGGTATTTACTAAGAAAACTATAGTAAAAAGTGCCTATATAACTCAAAATGCTTTTTTTACTAAGAAACTATAGTAAAAAGTACATCTGTAACTTTATAAATACTTTTTTTACTAAAAAATAATAATAAAAAGTGTTTTCACAGTTTTGTAAAAGCTTTTTTTACTAAGAAAATATAGTAAAAATACTTTTATGACTTTAGAAATATTATTTTACTAAGAAGCTATAGTAAAAAATGCATCTGCAGCTTTGAAGATATTTTTTTACTAAGAAACCTAATAAAAAAAATGCATTTACAGCTTCAGAAACATTTTTTATTAATAAAATAATTTTTAAGCTACAATAGTGATTATTACTAAATTTTCTTAGTAAAACTAAACTGAAATTATGATAGAAATTATTACTAAGTTTGCTTAGTAAAACTAAAATTGCAATAGCAATTATTATTAAGTTTTCTTAGTAAAACTAAACTAAAACTATGATAGCAGTTATTACTAAGTTTTTTAATAAAACTAAAATTACAAAGTTATTTTATTAAGTTTTCTTAATAAAACCAAAATTGCAGAGTTATTTTATTAAGTTTTCTTAGTAAAAATAAAGCTGCAGAGTATTTTATTAAGTTTTTTTTAGTAAAAATTCGCCTGTTACTAAACTTAATTTGCAAAAGCTATCTTTGAAATTTTTAGTACATATTACTAATAGTTCTCTTAATTAAAATAAAGTTATTTTAAAGTTTTAATATATCATTGTAAAAATTAAAATTTTTTATATTATATTTAATTCAATTAAATATTTAATTTAATTTGATTTAATTTGACAAATATTTAATTCAATTTGATTTGATTTGATCAAATATTTGAATTCAATTTGATTCAATTTGAAAAATTAAATCAAATTTAAATTGCTTTAATATTTGATTTGATTTGATTTTGAAGAATCTTAATCATAGTCTAATAATACTGTTCAAAATTTATTTTAACATGTAGCTTAAAAATTGAGAAATTATTTAAAACTTTTAAAATGATTTTTTTTTTAAATCTGAAACTTGATGAAATTTAATTAAGTTTAGGAAAATCTATTAGAAGTTTAAGTAAAGATATTTATTATAAACAAAGTTTTATCTCAAATATTTCAAAACTCAAATTTTATAAAAATAGTTTAGGAGGCATTTTTAGAATTATAGTTAATTAGGCTCAGATATTTTTTTGATTTATTTTTTTAAATTTATTTTTTTTATTTTTTTAATTTTAAAATTTGATTATACTTTAAAATGCTATGTAAATATTGTAAATTAATAAAATATCTAGAAAAAAAGAATGTTATATATCTCAAAATTAAATTATTATTGAAGATATAATGATAGAAAATAAAGCTTTTAAAGAATACATGAAAGATTAAATTGATAAAAAATAGTCAAAAGGTAAGATTATCAAATTGACAGAAAATGAAGCTATTAATAATTGGATAAAAAATGGAATCATTAAAGATTAGATAAAAAAAACTTAAAAGAGTTTAAGAAAGATAAAAAGTTTATTATTAAAATTTTTTATTGATATGAGAATATTATTCATAATATTAAAGTAGTATATATTAGAAATTCAAGAATTATGACTTGAAGGAAAAAAAAAAGGAGAAATTAAAATATAGTGTAAAAAAAATGAAAACAATTATTTTTTAGATATTCTGAAAAATTATCCTTATTATAATCATTTTCATCTCCATTTTCAAAAGTTCTTCACTCTTATTATAACTATCACTAATTATATTTTCATTTAATAATTTATGTATATATTTAAAAAAAAAAAAATAAGTCAATAATATTTATTATTATTAAAATTAGCAAAAGAAAAAAGAAAATAAGAAACTCTTTACTTATAATTATTTATATTGCTTAAGTATATATAGATTTATTTAGCTATTATTAGATAAACAAGAGAAGATAAATATCAGTAATAATATTATATAAATCATATGATATAAAGGTAATTATAGTATATTATATTTGAAAATAGGAAACTTATTTTATAAAACAGAAGAGTATTATCAAAAAAAAATATTTAAAATTAAGAAGCTTATTAGATAATAAAGATTTTAAAGAGAAATACTAAATATAATTATGCTAATAAATATCAGAATCACATTTTTTTAGAAGTTTAAAAATGCATATTAAACAAACCATATTTTCAAAATAAGTAAAACATATTAAAAAATATACGATTTTTAAAAGAACCTGTTCAACTTATATATATTTGTAAGAATATAAATATAATAAAAATGAAAGAAGATCTATTATGATAGATATGAATATCCAAATGTAGTAACACCATATACTTCTAAAATAAACACCCAAAAAAAACACCTTCATATTTATATATATTAAAGATGCCAGCCGAAACTCCCTCAAAATAATTTTGTCATATCCCTTACTATGTTTTTAATATAGTTTCAGCTAATTTCAGATTTCGGGATTTCGTTGTACTCTTCACTATGTTTTAATATAGTTTCGGCTGTTTATTAATTGCCTTTTTTGAGTTTCGTCCCTCATCTTTAATATATATGCTAAAATAAACATCTTTTGAAAATTTTAACAAACTTTATTTTATTTACAATAAAAGAATTAAACAAATTAAAGAAATAAAAGATTGGTTTAACTACTTAATACTATTATTATTATCACTGACATTTTTTTTATCAGAATCCTCAAAGTCATCATCACTAACATCTAAATTATCTAAGATATCTGATATATGACAATTTTTAAAAGAATTGATGATAATATCATCAGAAATTTGCTCCTATGATTATTCATCCATTTACATATCAAACTTGACATATCAAAGATTATTTCTAGCAGTTTGATCAATACTACTATTGGTCATCCAAAAATGCTACTCTTTTCTAAGGTTATTCTTAAATAGTTTATTGATTGCTACATCTAGAGATTAATATATACTAGTCAGTTTACCTGAAATTACTACTAAGTCATAATATTATCTTTAAATTTTTTCTTAACTAATTCTTCTAAATATCCTCTAAATAAATTATAGACTATCAATATTGGTAACCTATCATTATCCTTTACACTGTTTAAATAATCAATATATTACTTTATTAATTCAAAATCTATCTAGCTATTATTCTAAAACCAAATAAATACATCAAATAGAATATGTTCTTCATATGCTAATTATTTTCTATTATAAATACAAATCAGAAAATACTTTATTCTATTTGTAAATAGTAATTTAATTTATTAACAATTTATATTTTATATTTTGATTTTAGAATAAAAAATAAACAAATTCCTATTTAGATTTAATATTTTCTATTTGCATTTCATAAAAAAAAAAAAATTTTAAAAAAATATGTTAAAAAATTTCTTACCTACAAAGCATGTTAAAAAAATTGTAAATCAGTTTTTTTTATTACCTGTTGCATAAATATGAACTGTTTTCTCACTTTTTTTGGTTAACAGTAAAGTTATCAGCTATATTAAATTATATAGGAGTTTCATTCATATTAAGAATATTAAGTATTTCAAAGAGTTTTTTTATTCTAAGATAAATAACAAATTAATAAAAATTCTTCAATAATTTTACAGTTTGTGCAGGTAATTTTTATGAAATTTTGGTTCATCTCTGCTAAGCTAATTTATATCTTTTCATAAATGCAGATAACTAATGATCTGATGTTTTAAAATCCTCTACTACATTATCTTCCTTTAAAATATCTATTATTTTAACTTATACAATTGCATAAATCATTGCTAAACCTTATTTCTTTTGCTCAATAATCCAAATGTATATTTTTTTTTAGCTTCAAGATAAAAGGTTTTTCTATTAGAATCAACATTTTTACTGTTTTGGTTTATTTTAGTTGGCCAACTTGAATTTGCCTTTACCTAATATTCAACTATACTTGCATAAAGTCTGAAGTATTTTGCCACTTTATTTCTTTCATGTAAATTAGCATAACTGATAATTTCTTTTTTTTTGTTAATAGAATAAGATTATATTTGATAGTTTAACTATATTGGTTACGTTTAATAGTTTTTTACCTTTATTTGTAGTTTTGAAATATTATTTAGCATTTTTTCATATAATATTTAAATAGGTTTAAAACAGATTAATGAAGAAGTCGTATAAGTCACTCTTTTTTATACTATTTAAAATCTGTTTCACACAATTATTATACATTTTATTTCACAAATTATTATACAAATTTGTCAATTATTTTGATAATTTACTGTATTTTTCATTAAAAATGTAGTTTTTAAAGAGAAGAATTTTATTTTAAAAAATCACCTGAAAATAAGTATCCTTATAATAAAAAAGGTACTTATTTTTGAAAGTATATGATATACAGAAAGTAATAACTAAAAAGGATGTTTAAATATAAAAAACCTATGAAAAATTTTGATAATATATATTAGATATTATTTTAAAATCCTAGCTTAAATTAGAAGAAAAGGGATTAGTAAAGTGATACATAATAAATGTTATTTTTATGTAAATGATAGATAATATAGAATTTGGATAAGAAAAGATAAAAATATTCTATGCTTAAAACATATTTAACATACTATTATAGTTTTAGTTTTTCATTGTCAATATTATGAATTATTATAATTATTTGATGAATAATTGTAAGCAAATTCTATCAGCAAATTTAATAAGACATAATATTATGTAAACTTACATTCTATAATATTATAAAAACTTACGAACTTATTATAAGATTATGTAATGTGTATTTTTATAATATTCTGTAATATTATGATATAATATTACGAAAGTATTATAGGTATGTAACTATATAAAAGTTTTATAGTATAGTATTTCATAACATTATAAGTAAAACTTATAATAATAAAAAATTTTTGAAAGTTTATAAAAATTTACTCCAGAAATTTGTTTATAATATTTTATATCTTTTGATAAAATATAATTTAAACCTTTTAATCATGTAATATTTTGTAAATTTACTGAGTTTAATATATTTAAAAAATTTATTTATATATAAATTATGCTTTTATTTAAAACAATTTGAAAATAAATTACAAATAATATAAGTTAAAATATAAAAAAAAAATATTATGAAATGAGATTATAGTAACATATATCATCATAGCAATAAAGTTAAAAATTTGGTTAAACGTTAATGAGAATATTTCTAAAAAAAGATTAGAAAATAAAGAAAATAAATGTTAAATGTTTGATGTTTCAAAAAAATTTGTGTGAAAGTAAAAAAAATTAGTAAAATAGAAAAATAAAAGAGAGAGAGTTAGTAGTAAATAGAAAAAAAGTTAGTAGATTTAAAATAATAAAAGAAAAATAGTTAGTAGGATAGAAAAATCTGAACAGGTCGGGTCAGGTCAGATAATTGACTTGATCGGTCAGGTTAGGTCAGACATAAAATTGATCTGAATTAAATATATATTTGACTCAACCTGACCTGTCTAAAAAAGAAAACTAAACAATTATTAATTTTGTTTAATATTTTTTAAAAAAATATAAAAAAATATTGATACATTTTTACATTTGATTATTT